>JACCIC010000179.1:737500-1005000 GCA_018907035.1 Sycobia sp. Sy_11 | reverse complement strand
CCTTCGTTTCATAACTGTTTGCTTTACTCATTCGTTTTCTATATAAAACTTCCCCCCCCCCCTCGCAGCATCGATCCGTCTTGTCCCAATCTCGTTCGCTTCAGCCCTTTTTCCTTTTGCTTCATCGACCCCCCCCCCACACACACACCTCGATATACCCTTTTTCTCTCTCCCATTTCCATCGGCTACCTCGGTTTAATCACCGTGTCTTTCTTCATTTTTTCTTACGCTTCGAGTCCCTCTTTCTCCATTAACTCCTTCTCTCCCTCCCCCCGTCACTCTCTCTCTCTCTCTCTCGCTCTCTCTCACACTTATTCCCATCGTTTTCTTCCACTTGTAACAGTGAAAAAAGAGGGAGAGAGAGAAAGAGAGAGGGAGAGAGCTTCTTCTTGCCATTACTGCTCTCTCAGACCTCCCATTCTAGCTGTAGGAGAGGGGGCAGGGACGGAGGGAATCGAATCGCGATCTTCTTGTTGTAACCGTCGGCATTCCAATGACCGGACGATGGAGAAAGCAGAAAAGAGGAGGAATGAATATAAGCGAGTAAGGCGAAGCATCGCTCGATAAAATGTATACATACATACATATATATATAGGAGAGCAAGTGATAACCATATATGATCGATACTACATTTTCTTATACGTATTATAACCTGTAATAATAAGAATAATAATAATTTATAAATTCTTACGTATATTAATAATAAATCGATTTTTTCCTACGCGACGGATTTATGTTTAACATAGACGTCAACAGATTTATTATCTATGATTGGTACACGGATTGCTAGTCCAATTTCGGCGAAAAACAACATCAAAATTTGTTTGGAAATAGTTCTCGACTTCTTTTCAACTTTCCATAATTCCGGCCAAAATTGTACAAGGGAATCGAATGTTTTTTCTTCTTTTTTGTATTATTTTTCTCGTTCTTCTCGGCCAAATCTACATTTTTTTTCTCCTCCTTTTCGACTACACTAAATACAAAACGCCTCACTTAACAACTTTAACAGTTCCGCTCTCATTTTTGCCCCGCGCGAAGCGCGCAGCAAATAGTTTACCGGTCGGAAATGTTATTTACGCAACAGCCCGAGGGGGGAGCATAAATTCCGGGAACTCGAGACTAAAAGCAATAAAAATCCAAACTTACTTTTCGCTCCTTTCCCCCTTGGTATATTCTTTCTCTCTCTCTCTCTCTCTCTCTCCACGAATCAAGTGCCCCAAGTATGTACGAGGCATATTGCGATGCGGCGGCGGTGTGCCAGGCCGCAAAAACTTTCCGACCCGAAATTACGCGCGAGGGTTCGCGCGCGCCCCCTTGGTAGAGATTCCCGAAAACTCGGCGAGGACTGCGAAGAAAGGCATATACGGAGAACGCTGTAGAGACGGAGAGAGAGAGAGAGAGAGAGAGAGAGAGAGTGATTCGAGGTATACGGGTAAAAAAACTTCTGCATGCTTAATCAGCCACGGTGGAATTGTGCAGGTAACTGAAAGAAGGAGGGAGGGAGAGATAGAAGCGGCCGAATTCGCGAGTCAGCGCGTCGGCCTCGGCTAAAAAGCGAGAGCGAGCCGAGGTTACTGTTCCCTCTCCGCGCTGTAATTAGCGCAAGAGCGCTCTCGGAGAGGCAGAGGGGGGCGGGTGGGGGGAGCAAGCACGCAGAAAAGACATTCAAGAGAAAGGGATAGAATTTTTCGCCCCGCGCGCATGCGGGGAGAAAGGGCGCCCGTATGATTTTACCCGTGCGATCTGTGAAATGCATATGATTATCCGCAATTATCCTCGGCGATGCCTTCTCTCTCCTCTCTCTCTCTCTCTCTCTCTCTCTCTCTCTCTCTCACTCTCTCTGACTCTCTCAGCCTCTCCTCAATCTATACAGGCGGCGAGAGCGCGGCGCGCGTGCACCGCCGCCCTTTAGCTCTCGTCTTCATTGCGCGCGCGTATTACATACACTTTCTTTCCCGGATCCGCTGCGCTCGCGCGTAATCGCCGCGTAGGAGGCTCTTAATTTTTTTTTTCTCTCCCGGGGGGCCGCCGTTCGGCTCTCGCACGCGCAAGCGCGCGGGCACACGGCGTGCATTCGCACGGAGAAAATGCACAGCATGCGTAACGGCTTACGGACGACGATCGATGTTTTTGGACCGGGGCGTGGCGAGGGGGAGGTGGGGAAATAGGCGCAGAAGCGAGGAAAAATCGTCGGAAACGGAACGCCGTCCGGCGAGCGGATGCACGCGCGTGCGGCCAAAGGGGAGAGGACTATCGAGGCGACCTGCACGCTGGCCAAGTTTACGGCTGGAACGGAGGCGCATTGCAGTATTTGCACTCAAACACTCTCTCTCTCTCTCTCTCTCTCTCTCTCTCAAGTTCAGTTTCATTGATATAGGACAAATATACATGTTCGACAAGTATTCATTGTCGACTTAATATAATAATTACTAATTTATCTACAGAAAAGTTCATTTCTTCAGTTATCGAAGATTTATACGTAAAAAAGTGCATAGGAAAATTCATTTACATAAGAAATCGGTAGGAGATAAAATTAAAAACAGTATGTATAAAATGTTTAAGAATTCAATCGACCGAAAATAATGTCAGTAATAATTACACGTGTGACAAAAACGACATCTACCGTCTAAAACACCGCTGTACCTTCCAGGATATGAATCCGAACATTGTGTGCGTTAATTGAAAAAATAGTACAAACAAACACAATACAAACAAGTGAACATTTTATTAATAATACAGTCGATGTGCACATCGTAATCCACCCTTATAAGATCCTTAACAGATCGTCTTTCTTTGAAAAATAATATAACTTAATAATTGACATCCAGGCACTAATATTTTTTTTAACCACATCTGTCAAAATTGACAAATAGCAACGTTTTAACATACCGTTAAAAATTGCGTAAATAACATTGACCTAATTTATTGGGCGAGATATTTTTTTCTGAATGCTTAATGTAATATATGATCTCTCGGGAGTTTTATAGCTGATTGGTGTTTCTTCGCTCGAGATGAAGAATTTTCTATGCCGGGAAAATTGTGGTAAATGAAAGGACGTGTCTTTGGGTCGACTTTGATGTATATATTACGCAGTGTTTATACGTATATTACGTATATTAGTATATATAAGGATTTTGTTATAATACTGACCTGAAAAATTTCCTATTATGTGTAGAAGTTTATTATAATTAACGTTTAGGTTACAAAACGCTGCAGATAAAAGGCTTTACTTTTATGCATAGAAAGTTTAATTTATACTTTGCCTCAAATTCTAATAGCGCTTAATATTATTAGATAATAATAATTAATCTGTGTAATATATACAATTTGTATGGAGTTGCGCTATAATTATTGGACTTTTGTTTAATCTGTTAATTTTTTTTCTTCTTTTAATAAACATATTGATAAAAGGTCTACTTTACGATTAACTGCGCATAAATTCTTACAAACACTTAATTAGTTAAGAACTCAATATTACGGGCTGAGTGAAAAATTTAGAAAATTTTCATTAAAAAATTGGATCAAATATCCCTGGTTTGAGAAAATCATCGTAAAAGTACACCATACTTTAGTTTGTAAAAGAACGGAGAAAATATGAAAAATAAAAAAAAAAAACGCAGCTTCTATCTGCGCCTACTTGATAATCATATCTGCATAATTCATCGCCTCATTTTCGCTCCAATATATAGACCCGGCACAGAGTACTTCGTGAAAACTGGAATTAGTAAAACACACACGCACTCGCACAGGCACGCATGCACGCACACAAATATCCGCAAAAAAGAAGAAAGTTCAGCGAATGAACTTAGGTGTATCCGAGCGTGAAGATTTTTGTAATCCTTTTCTGTCCGCTTAATCGGAAACTGATATCGTACCGTCTCGAATGACTTTTTTTTATTCCCCCCCCCCAACCCTCGCAATTTGCATTTTGCCGATCTCTTCATTATAAAGAAACTATACAATTTGTTAGATTTATTTAGGCGTCGCGAGAAGACGTATTAATTCAATGGATTATAAATCATTTTTATTAATCCCCACAGTGTGGTGGTAAAAGAGTTTGCATTGAGAATATGTTGAATATAAAAAGTGTTAGCTTTGCCGATCGTAAATTGTACAAGTGTAAAAAATGTGATAAAATTTTGGAAAAAAAAAAGATCCTGTCGCTTTGCATTATTTACTGTATTTGCTTACATCGTCTCAAAGTCACGCCATCCTTAAATTGATCAAATATTTATGCCGAGTATTAATTTGACATGTTTAGAATGTTCGCACTTCGTCATTTTCTCTCCTAATTAATTAGTCAATTACTTATACAATGGGAAGGGGGGGATTTCATTATGACTCTTAAATATTTTGCACTGGCCAGTGATATACACCCGCGATTCTCTTCATTATTTTTTGTTTTACCCAAGATTCAACCATGACGGTGTCTCCACAAATATATATATATATATATATATATATATATATATATATATATATATGTATGCAGATATTTATAGACACATGCAGCTTGCTCGAGACTCGATGAGACCTGTCTAAAATTAGAATTTTTATATTATTATATGAGGCGGACGAGACGAGCGAAGAACCGCCGAGAGAAAGGATAAACGTGTACTAATACTCCTCACACCCCGTGACTGCGTAAATGTCGAGAGTGGTTATTAGCATGTACCGAGAAGCCGATGGTGTATATATAGATATACACGATTATACGTAGAGTGGTTGAGCACACTCTATGCACTCTATGGGCTTTCAGCGCGCTGTGTTTCACTGGGTAAATGGGTCGTGCGAATGACTGAGAAATCGTATCTAGGAATCGAGTTGTCCGGTGATTATGTGCGTAATACAGATCATCTCATTTCTTTGGCAATCGCCCCAGTAAGCTCGGACTGCGCAGTCGCCGAAAAATTCCAGTTCTCCGAATGATTTGTACTAGCTATGCGTTTTTCAAGAATCCCGACGAGTATCCTTTTTTATCGGCAATGTTTGAATAATAGATATCAAAGCCAGGGTCATAGAAGAAATAATGTTGCATTATTTAGATATATTAATGCGATACGCATTTGTTTGTATGAGCTGGAAAATCTCAAAAATACTCGGCGCGATTGCAGGGATATTTCAACGGAAGTATTATAAAATATTTCAGAAATTTCGGGTAAAAAAGTTGGCAGAGTCTGCCACCAGGCGTCGACGAGTAGATTTTAGCTCGCACTACCGAAAGATTTTTGTACGTTACCGAAGTACAAGCATTATAGAAGAGATGAAACATATAGCCAAGTAGATCAAGTATTTTCTCCACCTCATTTGTAAATATCGCACTATTTTTTTATCTGAATAATTTTTCGTTTACTATATTTTATAAACAGACTTTTTCTCTACATAACGAGATGTACGGTTAAGCATTGAAATTTAAATAATTAATAATAAATTTTCAGCGTAAATACAACAATTAATTTTATGAACTTGCGACACTAATATGAACGTGCATTAGTTTGCATAAAAAAATAATGCCACAATCAGTTACCAATCAAATGCTTATCTTGGACGAAAACGAAATATACGCGTTACTTAGCGATATAAATAAAAGTTTTTCTACAATGTACTTCATGTACTTCCCAAATTTTTCTTGATTCATTTAAAGTTAGTATAGTGAATCTTTCGTAAGCACTGTACCCCATTTATTCATAATTCAAAAAAATTCTCGCGGAAACGCATCCCCTTCGTTTCTCCATATATTATTTCTCACCGCACTACTGCTCTACTCTTATCGCCAATGCACGAGACAAGCTTGCAAAGAGAGAGAGAGAGAGAGAGAGAGAGAGAGAGAGAGAGAGAGAGAGAGAAGCGCATCATTTCTGAATAACTGCGAAATTGCCAAGCAGTCCCGGTCCCGTCCACAATTATCCTTGGCGAAAGGGTACCTCGGTCTCTCTCTCCCGTGCCTTCCTCTTGAAGGATCGGTAGCTGCGCCAGAAAGAGAAGTATGGGGGGAGGGAGATGGAGAAGCAGTAGGAGAAGGGGGAGGGCGCAGAAAGCTTCCAGCCCTCCATTATTTTTCCCCATAAATTAGCTTCTTGCTCGAACTTTACCACTGCCGCGGTGCCTCCCCCCTCCCATCCCCCCAGCGCCCGACAGACTGTCTTTCTCTCTCCCCCGTCCCTCTCGCTCTCCGGGCCATTTCCAAAGGGCCGCGAGAGCGCTCGCACTCGCGCGCTCCTCGGAGCCGCGTAATTGCCCGTAAATCCTGCGCGAATTAATTACGTTCGCGCGCGCAAGCACCGCCGCGACGCTCTCCGTAATGAGATATCTTTCTCTTTCTCTCTCTCTCCCTCTCAATATATATATATATATATATATATATATATATATATATATATATATCTCCCTCTCTATCTCGTAGTACATGAACCCGGTCGGGAACCGCACCGAATTCTGCGTGGCGACACTGCTACAGACGCGGCGCGCGCACAATTTCGGCGGAATAAGGAAGTCGCGCGAAGGAGTAGGGGGAAAGGGGGGTGGCAGGACGCGTACGGGGCCGAGGACATGGTGCGCGCACGTGGGGGGGGGGGGGTGCGCGCGCGCCCGCCTGGAAAAAAAAGCGAAGTGGAAGAGGAAACCGTCGAGCGGAACCGCATCCAGCGGGACTCGCGCGAACTTCCCGAGGCTTTTGCCCCTTCCACCGCGCGAGCGAGCGTCGCGAATCCGCGCTTTTTCGGGCGAATAAGAAGGGGAAGGAGGCGGGAGACAACGGCGCGAAAAGTTGGCGCACAGTTTGCGCGTACTTAGACCGGCTGGGTAACATCAATTAGGTACGATACGATTGTACTCGAAATTTCTCAATGTTCCTTCCCGTTCTATAGATACGCCGGGAGGGTGTGTACGAAAACAAAAGGCCGTGATATTAGCCACGCAAATGGAATTGCCAAAATACCTCGGTTATTGTTTGATTCTATTTAAGCAGGCGGTAAAATCTGTTTTGAACTGTGGCTTATTTGATTTTATTCAGAAATCCAAGTGATTCGCGAAAAAAAAAATTGTACTCTTGAAGGACATCTAATTTTGTCAACGTCCCTATGGGCTAGCTGTCGTATGTTGTCCATTCCTTAACGCAACACTAAACTCAATCCGTAGCTACAATCTTTTCCGCACATAGCAACGCTGTATACATAAATACGGATGAAAGTCGAAAAAAGAAGCTATCTGATGTTACAGGGCAGGGGAAAACAATCGCTCGAACAAAGGGAGAGGGGCGAGAGGAGCGGCACTATCGGGTCGCCATACACGTAAATTCCTCCGTGCTCAATAATTCACGTTCCAAAGTTCCATAATCAAACCGGCAGTGGCGTTGGTGCTGCGCGCCGCGCAGTCACACAAAGAAATTAAGGAAGCTCGTGCAGATATAGAATGTATATTACTTACGATAGAGGATCCGATCCATAAATCGTTATACAAATTTTGCCAATATATTTCATATCCGGGGGACGAGATCGCTATCTCTCTCTCTCTCTCTCTCTCTCTCTCAGAAGCCTGCCGAGATGCCGTATCTATCGACGCGGTAAATTCCGGGATTCGCCAATGAGCGCGGCGCCCCGTGCGACGCTTAAAGGATAAGTCAAAGCCGCCAAAAGCACGCGCCACGCGCGCACTCGTATACGGGGGATTTGTCACGGCGGAGCGAGCCCCGAGCGCCATTCTCGCGAGCCGAAATCTAATTAGGATTATTTAGAGGTCGCGCCGCGCCCGAGGCAAATACAATACGGGGATTTCTCTGCGTTCTGGCGCAGGTGGGAGCGGGGTTTGAGAGGGAGAGTTGGGAGAGATGGCTGGGGAACGAGGCGAGAGCCAATATTATCGAATAAAAAAAGGAGGCTCTGTATCGCGGTCCTTGTTCTCCCGAACGGATTCACGATTTTTCCAGCCGTGGGCCTCTTCTCCACTACACAGATACGATATAGATCGATCGGAGGACACACATGGATACGAATCGAGGCATTCATCCGATAGAATGCGCTTTTAAGCCCGTTCCCGATACAGTAAAAAAACTTGTGTGGTTCTCAATTAAAAAAAATTACTCAACGATGCAGCGAATCAGAAGGAATACCAAAATAAGATTTTCAATGTCTTTAATAAAAAAAAAAAAATTTTATCTGAAACTTAATATTCTAATATCAGTTATATTCATGGATATTATTTTTATATTTCTTCATATTACATTTGACTAGGCATCTGTATAAACGTTCCAATAATAAATCAAGAATAATAGCTTTTAGATAAAACCTCTAGCTTTGCAATCAGTTCGCCATATATCTTTAAAGTCTGTGGTCTCTGAATTTTCAGCCATATTAAAAATTTTAAGTAGATCCGGAATGTTTGTTTTTCTAAAATCTTCCGTACATTATTCAAAAACATCAAGATGAATGAAGGAGCCGACCTTTTCTTAATTCAAACCTATAACCATCCACTACATCGTCATAACGAAGGCTTAAAAATTATTTTTCTCAACGCCTTATTCGAGAAAAAGCGAAGTTACAACGGACTATGTATATTGAAAACCGCGCACTTCTCTTGACGATAAACAGAGATTGTATTTCCGATTAATGGCAATAGACAGCAATAGCATGATATCTATCGTACGACTTCGATCGTCGAATTAAAACGGAAACAATGAGACGATTAAAGAGCAATTCAACGATCGCATTTTCATGCCCGTAACAATCGAACGACACTCGTATACGCAAAAACGGACTCGGCACAGTGAAATCGCTCTCTCTCTCTCCACTCTTCCTCTCTCGTGGACAAAAGCTTCTTCTCGTTTTATATAACCTCGTAAAAAAAAAAAAAGAGCGCGAGCAGTAGATTCCGCGGCCCAGCTTTTGTCCCGCTCGGTCTTCCGGATGGTCCATGCGTCACCCCGTCCTCCTACAATCCCCCCCCCTCCTCCCGCGCTCCTCGTCGCCCGTTGCGCATTTTCCCAGCGGAGCCGTGAGGGTAAGCGCTCGGCTATAAGCGGATCTGCCTAGAAATCTTCGTTATGAACCCGGATAAAAGAAAACGCCGCGAGACTAGCGAGAGGGACGGATAAGAAGAGGACGGAAAGGGTAAAAAATATGAAAACCTCTGCCGGAGATCCGGGAAAGCGCATACAGGGCCGATCCTCTTTATTTCGCCCACCGTACCGTCCACTGTATATATCTATAGGCTCTTCTTCTTCCAACTTCCTTGCCTCCAGTCTCTACCCACTTTTCGTCCCCCCCCCCGCCCAAGAAAACCCTTTCAACGGCGGTCGTTATTTTTCCGCTGTATATCTTCAAAACACTGTAGTCCTTACTTTATTCAAAGCAAATTATCGCGTGTACGGAGCCCACGGTGCAGGGGTGGGTTAAGCCTGAATTCTGTCGTATGTATATATAGAAAGAAGACTTGAGAAATCGAGCTCGAAATCACCACCTATTGTTTATAGATCTCAGAAGCCGCAGACTCCGCTCTCTATTCTAATTAAATAAATTCATATTATTCTGATCATTATAATTGATTGTAAGTATTAAGCATTTTTTCCAGCTTTGAGAAAGTTCTAATTAGTTGATAATCCACGGGGACTTTTAACAAGAAAAAAACATTAACTTTTAAGGATCATATTGTTTTGTTAAAAAATTGTTCAACAAAAGTCGAGCGAAAGCTTCTCTGTGGGCATTGAAAAATAAAATCTCAAAAAAGAAAAGCGTTTCCTGATACTTTGACCAATGAAAACAACGATTGCGCATTATCAAAGAGAGTTGTCACCCCGACGGGGTTTCGACCAATGTGGAGGTCAAGGGGGGAGCGGATCGGCGCGGCAATCGAAATAGATAGAGAGATATAGATAGAAAGAGGCGGAGATGGAGAGAGGTCATTCGCACCGGGTGCGACATGTACGGGACACTCGGGCAAGTGGAATACTGCCAATCTCCAAGTTGGACAGGCTCGTCCCTCTTCGTCCGTCTGGTCTCTTTCTCTTCGTCGGAGGAGTGACTCTGCATTATTATAAATGCGACGGTATCAAGCGAGCGTGAAAAAGTTATTAGAACGTCCGTCACGAGGCACTTCCGTCATCTAATATACTTCAAGTCGATACCTATGCTTTTCTTCTTCTTTTTTTTATCGCTGGTCTACATAGTTGTTGAGTAGCTGATCGAACGTTCGTTTTGTTTTTTTTTTTTTTTTTTTTGAACAGCTGGACGATTGCATCAATTTTCTGTCATTTTGCTTTCGGTGTCATGAAAAGCGGCATAAAATCGAAAAAAAGCAAAGAATACAAATTAAAGATTCTGTATAACAGGTATTGTAACCCAAGTAATCCAAAAACGTCGTTAATGAAAAATTGATGCGTGCAGCCTCTTACGTTTTATTTTGTATTGCTACCGAGCGCGAAAAGCAGTTTTTTTTTTGTACTTCAACAGATCATAAAATATTAACTATTCATTGATATTTGATTAGAAATTGAATCTGGTGGTTTCTCGACATATAAGCCTCGCAATCAGTGCTGGACAAGCAAAATGTTCAGAAATGAGTTTAGAAAGGATACAGATGAATTTTCAAAAAAAATTCTACGTACAGAATTCGCAATTTCTTCGTCTGTTTTAAGAGGATACAAAAAGACGAACTCATTCGACCTCTTTGGAAACTCGTTGGACTATTTTGTTTACTGTGCGTCTACGAACACAAAAACACCTAACATTTCTTCGATGAACGGAACATTTTGCAAACTTCAGGAAAAACCCTATGGACCCCATGCGCAAGATCATAGGAGACGCGATTCTTTATAGTGCAATTGTAGATGTCGCCGGTGAATCGTTTGCTCCTCATGATTCGGCAAATCTGCGCGACAACGACGAGGTAAATAATACCTCAGAACTATAAAAGTCCATAGGAAGCTTCCACCAGTCGATGTTCAGTTTCGAGCTCAATCCGTGCCTCGGATACGATAATAAGCGGCGGCTCGCAAAAAATGAAAAGAAAATCTATAAAACTACCAAGCAAGCAAAACACCGAAATATCCTTCCATTGCTAAAGCACGCGCGGTTATAGCAGGGCGACTTCATCGGTACTCTCGGCGCCTCCCATGTAATGAAAGGGCGCTAAAGCGCCGTAAAATTCGTATCCTCCCTTGCTCCTCCTCCTCCTCCACCTCCGTAAAAGCGCAGCGGCGCAACTCACGACAAGAGGAGGGGACAGGGGAAGCGGGCGGGATAGAGGCTTCATTATCGATGAATCCGCCACTTCACGTTCGCGCGACACTGTATAATAATATAATAAATGTCCCCAGTATTCGCGTGTAAAACAGGAATTGCACTCCCTCGCGCCCCCGTAGAGCTATCGACTAGTTTTTCGATGTGCGTGTGCGTGCGCGACGTACGCGCGTTAGATGGGACAGTGAGTGATATTTTTCAACGCGCGTCGTCACAGGACGAGACGGCATCACCCGTCGAGCGGAGGTTTTCCGGTCGGAGCCCAGGCCTCTAATGCGATATTCCGCACTCGCATGTATAGTTAATTTATTTTACGAGGATAACGGCTACTATATTTTATACATATATACATATATATATATATATATATATATATATATATATATATATAATATTGTATAGTAGACCCCGCGATTTTAGCGATATAAACTTTATAACGGACTGAAATATCGCGCCGACGCGTGACGCGGACGTCCCGCTCGAGTATAAAGCCGCGCCGCGGGAGCGGGGAGGGAGGTTACGTTATAGCGCCGCGCTCCGCGCTTATTTTCCGACCGAATGACGGGAGAGGAGTGCATGGGGTACGGGCGGCGAGGCGTGGAGCAGGGGGGGAGGAGGGGGCTCGGGGCCGGAGACATTAATGCCAGTCTCGCCGGATTGGCGCTGCTGCACTTGCGTATAACGTAAAGGCGACGGGGGGTGGTTGTGGGGTGTAGGGGGGGGAGCTGTTTGCGCTCGCGCGCCGAATTAAAAAGCGCAACGCCGCGACGCGGACGCTCAACTCTCCCCGAATCGCCCCTTGATTATCTCCGTTAAAGCAGCCCATTTTATACGCGCAAAGGACCGCGCGGACACGCTATATATATATATATATATATATATATATATATATATATATATATACACACACATACATACATACACACACACGCGCGGGCGCATCGGGGAGAATTAATTAGAATTTGGAACAATCCTGCGCGTTGACGATCGAGGACCCGTGGTGTTTCCGTTAGCATCGGGGGTGGGGGAGGGGAGGTGGCGGTGAGCTCGTATAAGAGAGACGCGCGGGCACGCGGGAATTTAATTAAACCGCGAGCAACGGTGAGGTAGGGGGTGGGGGAGTTAGGGCACGCGTCCAAATTGCACGGCTTGCCAGCGAAAAGACGCGGTGTGTATATGTGTGTATATGTATGCTACACGCACACACACACACACGCACGCACACACACACACACACAGACATTGGCCGTTGACGCTCGTTTAATGAATTGACACCATAATACCGAGCGAGTGTGTATAAGATTATCGTGTCCGAGCGCCGCGGATCCGAGTTTAATTTGGCCAATTAAACTATTGGCGAGGTAATTATGGTACATTGTTGGGACAGCTATAGTGTTTCTTTTATTTACCAATCCATCAATATTTTATATTAATTTCGAATAACGAAGGGAATACAAAGAAAACAATTGAATTATAAATCACGCGGAAAAAATTCTGTTCTTTAGAAATTCAGATTGCGTTTGGACACGGAAAAACTTCTTCAAAACTTCGTTATCAAGGACGAACAGGATCGCGCCACTATTTCCTCAGTCAAGTTCAACATTTCAACTTTCTTCGTAATTTTATCAAAACTTAAAAATTATACTTTATTTGTATTTCTATTATAAAATTGTCGTTCTAATAAATTAAATGAAAGCATAAATTTCTCAAAATTTGGAAAACAAGAGACAACGATGAAATAAATATATCAAAATTTTTACGGTCAGATTATGGTAATTCTAAATCATAATTTTACAGAAAAAAATGAAGAAATAGATTTTTGAAGTCTTGTAGAACTAAAAAAAAAATTATGATTCACTTATTATTATGCTAGACAGTTTCGTGACCGGATCTTGTTAGCAATTGAATTATTGTTCCTAGGTAATTATATACTGTGCCTTTGTACTTATCAACACTACACGTTTCAACGGACACTGAACCGTGAATTTCGTCACAGTTGCAATTCCCCGTAATCATCGGAGACTGCTTGTTATATCCACGAAGAAACTCCCATGCCAAACTCAATTTCATACTTTCGCCGGGGTGCGAATCAGTGTCTAATCCCCCCTACCCCCCACCCGCGCCGTACACCCCGCACGACCCTCAACCCAATACAAACTTCAAATTCAATACCCCGTACGTGATCCCTAATTGCCGTTCGCGGGAATGTCAGTGAACGCGTGAATTTGAAGAGGCATCGTCAGTCCGCGCTCTCATTGTCCAGCCGTTTTACAGGTGAAAAGTTTGCGAATAAAGAGTCGGATAATAAGCCAGACCGGCAAAACGGCTGACAGATTAATATATGAATTTTATATTTTTTTTAGCGTGTGTCAAAGATTTACTGAATACACGGAGTGTCTATCCGAGTCTCTTGCAAGTAGATTTCTTTCCATACTGATCAATTACTTTTGCCAATTATCTCAAAATTGGAAGTGATCAAAGAAAGAAATAGTGATTATAGATGAGTTGGAAATACAGACATACACTTACAGAGGGAGAGAGAGAGAGTAAGAATCGGTATCACAGTCAGAATCAGAATAACATTTATTTGTCTAAGGCCTCCAACCGTTTTGTCTGATACAATAAAATTCTAATAGCAATAAAAATTAAAATTAACAATATCGAAAAAATGAAATGAAACGAAATACAATTAAATATATGATATATGGTACAAAGAAAGGAAAGGAAAATAATATTTAAAATAATACATAAAATAACAAATAATGTAAACAATCACATAATTAGACACACGTGCAGCCTAACTATAATAAGGAAAATCTATTAATTAATTAAAAAAACGTCAATTTGTTCGAAGTTTCAAAATAAAGGGCGGGAGCAAGTAATTCTCACGAAAATTGGCTGGGAGATACTTGAGGAAGAGAGAGAGAGAGAGAGAGAGAGAGAGAGAGAGAGAGAGAGAGAGAGAGAGAGAGAGAGGGAGAGGGAGGGAGGACGAGAGAGAGAGCTCAGAGAGCGGGGAGAGACGAGGACTTCCACAAATATCTTCGCTCATCGATGTTCTCTCGCTCTCTCTCTTCTCTCTCTCGTTTTTTCCTATTTCTTCTCGCTCTCTCTCTCTCTCTTTCCCTCGTGAGAGCTGAGCGGGCAGGGGAGCAAGAGAGAAGTAATCGGCAAATCTGAAGGCACATGCAGGTAGACGTAAACGTCTCATGCGAGATCATCAGTTCCGCTTTCCAGGGAAACAGACGGAGGGAGTTGTGCTTATTTTGATCTCCCACTAACGAATTACAGTTTAAAGTTCCCCCCTCCCATCCTCTATCCCCTCGCCAATCCATGGCTGAACGGCTCGAACTTACCGTCTCTGATATACTATATATATATATGTACACATATACTTTTCGTGTAATATATCAGTGAAGGCGAAGGTATAAGATAACGTATAAAAGCTCGGCTGGCTATTAAGCGATAAATATAAGAACCGTTCGATCGTCGCGGCCAATGCCTCCTTGATTTGCGCCAGTGTATATAACTATATATAAAGCCAGAGCGGAAAATTTATTCAAATTATACACTTTGCACCCCTACCCCCCCTCCTTCTCTCTCACTTCCTTATCCGCATAAATTTAATGGGACAAGAATATTACCTAATATATATATATATATATATATATATATATATATATATATATATATATATATATATATAAAGAGAGACACAAAGACAGAGAATGTAACATCGGTTGTCTTTCTCCTGGCATCCCGCGTTGGAATTCGTTATCAGCTAAGAGAAATTTTCTTATCACTACGTTTTCCGTCATTAATTGATTAGAAACGCGACAAAGCCGACGGAGACAGAGACAGAGAGAGAGAGAGAGAGAGAGAGACAACGACGCACGGTCGAATTATCGGTCGCGTGCATCTACGCGAAAAAAGGCATGACGAAGTGATAGAGGGGTGGGTTATAAAGAGGGGAGCTAGATAAAAAAAAATTACAAAGCGCCCAATCACCGCGGCTGCCCTGCTGGCTTTTCCTTCCGCGGAACGAATTCTCCGCGAATGACGCGGATATTCAGCGCTTGATATTCGATTATTTGTGTGTGTGTGTGTGTGTGTAGGGGAGGTCAGTCGACCGGTAGTGCTGAGGACGACGAGGGGGGTGATGAAAGGCTCCCCCGCCCGGCGAACATTAAGCGTATCTTCGTCGGTGCTTTCTAAGCGCTCGCGATTCCAATCTGCCGACATACACGTATGAGGCGTCTATAAAGATCCAATAGATCAGGGAAGTCCACTTCCCCTTCCCCTTATTTTAATGAAAAAGAAAGTGCATATAACGGCGCAGAGGGGTTGAGAGACAGAGAGAGAGAGAGAGAGAGAGAGAGAGAGAGAGAGAGAGAGAGAGAGTGAGAGAGGGGGTGGGAGAGTATGGGGTGTTGTACTGCATATATCGGAAGTAATTCGGGTTCTATACTGTTTCTTTTATTATTATTTTTTATTGTTAGAGATATGCCCTTTGTACACGGTTAAATGCGGATTACGCTGATTTCAGAAATGGATACAATTTCAAATTCGCAGTTGTATCCGCTCGTGTCTCTACTATAGACGTGCGTATTGTGTATAGCATTTTCAACCTGTTCTCGAACGACCAGGGGGGGGGGCACAATAACGATAATGAAGCGTAAACTTTTTTACCGACCCAACGACCTCGAAAGTTGCATTTGCGAATTTCAATTTAGCCGTGGGCGAGTGTTATAAATTTTTATTACATACATCTATACGCTTTCGATTTTTCGCTTCGTTTCGTTTTTTCGTTCCGTCTATATCTAATAGGGTATATAAAACTGCATAAGAGTAGAACGTTTGAAATTTGAACACGCAGTAAAGCAAAAAAAAAAAAAAAACCACATTCCGATAACTTTCAAAAGTTTTGAAACATATCAATGGAATTATTTTAGCCGGATGTATAGTAGAAATTATAGGGAGCATTTTGGATTAACATCCTTTATTCCGGCTATTCCAACTGTATCCAGTATGCCATTCGCAACTCGTGGCCGTCGCGCCCCCACCCCCTCCTTCGACCCCCGTGCACAATCCATTATCTCGCTATTTAATATATTACAATCTATATTATACCAGAGGTCCGGAGCTCGGGCGCGCGTTAACAGCGCCTGCCCGGGCAGGCATACGGAGGTGGTTGTCCGCCCGCACGCGCGCACACGGTCGTGCGTCAATTAAACTCCGTTCTCGGGGAGGGGGAGGGATTGCAGCTTAGGATAGGCTAAAGCGCGCATTACGCAAACAAATAACGCGTTAGCGGGTGTTTTCCCGCGGGGGGGGGGGGAGAGCAAAATGCTCGCGCGCCCGCAAGGCAGCTGAGGATAAAAACGTGCGTTCTGCCTCTTCCTCTCCCGCTCCCACCCATTCTCTCACTCTCTCTCTCTCTCTCTCTCTCTCTCTCTCGACAATTGCTACTTACGATAATCTACTTTAGTGCCAAGCGCGAAATGGCTCTCTCTCTCTCTCGCTCACATACACACATGCACACCTCACACACACACACACACACACACACACACACACACACACACACACACACACACACACACCACACACACACACACACACACAACACACACACACACACACACACACACACACACCACACACACACACAGAGAGAGAGAGAGAGAGAGAGAGAGAGAGAGAGAGAGAGAGAGAGAGAGAGAGAGACAGTGAAATTACTTGAAAATGGGTGAGAGGTTTAGTAAGGGAGCAATCCCTAATGGCGATCTTCAGTGGTTTGAACGAGGGGATACCGTTCGCTGATATATAGCTCGACTTCGACGGGTGGAGTACGATTGCGCTTTTTTCTTTTTTCTGTTTTTTTTTTTCACGGATTATATTATCCTCGAGCCCGATGCGTCCCCAAGGAGTTTCGGGCACGGGAATAATTGAGAATTCCTCGCCGCATTGGAGGAGGTTCGAATTTTTCTCCCGCAAGATTTATCAGCATCTCTAAATGTTCTTGTTCATTATGATCCGAATGAGGAAGGTTAATCGGTGTGATTCGCACTGTTTAATATATCATTATGATACGATGGAAGAAGTTGATAGATTTACATTAATTAATAATAATTAATATAGCATCTTATTGGGATTGAAAGAATAAACTTTATCAAAAGTACTTATCTATGTAGTTTTACAACTGATAAATGAAATTTTTTAAATATTATCTCATCTAATAATAGAATTTCATAATTGATAAAATGACAGCTTTATCTACACAGACATTCTCTATTGGCAACTACATAAGTGATAAAGCAGATAGTTTCACCGACACATTGAGTTTGTAAAAAGTGCCAAAATCGAATAATTCCAATGGCAAATGCCATCGCCGTCCGCGGTTCGTACCAGTCTTGCTCGAACAGCCTCATTGTGAATCTACGAATGCGCGATCCGAGAGCTGACCGCGATACGAAAAAAAAACGATCCAGCGCGAGAGCGATTTATTGGCCATTAATTCAAATTTGTGCTCGGCGGAGAATACCCTATAGTAGCGTTTAACAATGCAAAAAAAAAAAAAAAAAAAAAAAAACAAATCTACGAGTTTTTACGAAACCGTGAGATTAATTTCCAATGAATTAAATTTAATGCAACATAAATCGAAGATTATGTAGAACGAGTTGCGCAGAGTAGTGGTGATATCTCGAACAGTAATTGAAATAGATATTAAAGCTAATGGATAAAGCGAATGGCTTTGAACGAAATAACGATGAGAGCTAAGAGTAACTTTAAGCAGGAATCAAATATAGGTGAATTAAAAAAAAAAAAAAAAAAAAAATAAGAATAATCGATCCCAACACCCTACGGACCCAAGGAAAAGTTTCGCACGAAGCGAGAAGGAGTGAAAGTAATAGTTTTATTCTGTATCGATAGAACAATATTTTCCTACGATAATCTTGAGATTCGACGAAGTTTAATGAGACGGGAGAAATGGCAAATGGAACATCAGCGCAGGCGAGCGAAAGAAAGAGAGGGAAAGAGAGAGAGAGAGAGAGAGAGAGACACTCACGAAACATGGTTTTACAAATTAAAATCTGATAATGCGCACCGAGACTACATCGCGGAGCACGCGGGGGTGGAGAAGGGTGAATGAGGAGAGGCACCGCGGGCTGCTCTATACAAAAGTACAATGACGGGAAGAGATCGCTGCTATACGTGATTTCGAGCGGGATTTTCATCTGGCTTAAATGCGGAATTTGCCCGTTGAACGAATATTTTGAAATATTGAAAAAGAACTGTCGTCAAAGCGCATTGTTATATTATTACCTCGAAATGCTACAGATATAATTCATTCGTGCATTCGTTGTCTGAAAATTTGTTGTTCTCTCGATTTATTTATTTATTTTATTTTATATTTCTTTTATTACGTGGAATCCGGCAGTTGGAAAAGTTGCGGCAGAACATTAATAAAAATAATTTAATGAAACTTTCGTGTATCGTTTAAAAAAAAAAAAAGGTTCCAATCATGTCGTCCTGTAGCGTTAAAGATAACAAAGACATGTACATTACGAGGAATATTCCTATATACCTAGGAATCAGAGAATGCCCATAATAAAGACGCGCGCATTATATATTCATATTTACCGGCAAGTGTCTACAGCATACTATATATATCGTCTAATGCACGCACTGAAGTAAAGAGGGCAGGAGGAACTTTGAAGTGATGGAGGAAGAGAGAGAGAGAGAGAGAGAGAGGTAAGGGGGGTCAGAAAAACCTGCGAAACATCGCTCCGGGTTATTACACAGAGTGTATATATATATATATATATATATATATATATATATATATACACACACTTATATTCCATGTGTACATATATACAAAGCCTGGAAGCAATTAGTTCGAGCAGCATAGTAATAACGCCTACCGGTGTAACGCGCGTGTGCGCGCCGGCGGCGTGTAGCGTTGCTTCCAGACTTTCGATGTTTCCATAAGATAAGAAAGAATGAGAAGGAGGGCGGGGGAAAGGTGACCGCCCGCTTTTCCTCCCGCGCAACTGCCGCTTCGCCAGTGTCAAGGTGAAGGTCAAGGACGGTCCCTCGTTCCTACACATATCTGTTTCATTCCACCCCTTTCCATCTCTAGGGAGATCTTATTTTTGTAACTGCACAGACACACACACACACACGCACACACACTAGGCCCAGCGACACAGAGTAAACTGCACAGACACACACACACACACACGCACACAGAGAGAGAGAGAGAGAGAGAGAAGAGAGAGAGAGAGAGAGAGAGAGAGGAGAGAGTGCAATGCGACAATGCTGCGATAAGACTGTTATCGTAAGGACACTTTCTAATTCCCTTTCACTCCCCTCCTTAAAAGAGAGTGAGAGTGTATGGGATGCGTATATTGCCAAGAAAAGTGCGATTATTCTCGTTTTATACGTATTAATTAATTAATTAATTTATTTATTTATTTATTTATTCTTAAGCTGTTCGTCACTTTACCATTCGATCTCGTCATTGATGCCTTTTGATCAAATATATAATTATAGAAAAAAATATATAAAGGAAGACGTGATAAAAAATATGTGTCGACTTAAGTTGATAAAATTGAGATGGCAAAGAAATGGAAATACATGTATAAAATATGTGCCGAGGAATGTTATTATGTTAAAAAAGAAGCGACGGATTTGCAAACACCTCGACGTGATATACATAGATCCTACCATTGTTCTTATTTTCTTATTTTCATTCCCCTGTCCTTATCCAATGCTTTTTATTCTCTTTTCCCAATCGTCGCGTCACTTATGGTAATTGAAGCGATCATTGGAGAACTGCGAGGTAGAAGAAATATGCAATTATATCAAATGATACCACTGCTCGTTCACGTATGCAAATTATAATTCCGATAAGTATACAGCGCTCTTTATAGTCTCGTCGCTAATGGCGCGTAATCAGAGAGAGAGAGAGAGAGAGAGAGAGAGAGAGAGAGAGGATCCCATTCAACGAACATAGAATTAGATATCGCTTCGATAAACTCCCCCCCCCTCTCTCTCCATTTCTCTACATTCAAAAATCTGCATTTCTTTTCGGCCCGTGCCGCAGCGTATATCCAAAATTGTTAAAGAATAAATTATGATCCGCGCACTGAATACACCTCCCCTCTCACTCCCTCTCGCTCTCACCCCCCCCTCCCTGATTCCTCATTCAATTTTCGAACAGACGACTGAATGAGGCTGTAAAAACATATTTATATTGTCCTTATAAATGTGCATTAGCATACAAATTATTTTGGCCAAATTGTGCTCTTTGAACATGTATATACTTTACCGTGTCGTTAAAAACTCGCAGACGCTTTCATTTTATTTATTTTTTTTTTATTTTTCTTCGTACAGTTAAGGGCACGTTGATTGGACGAATGCGTATGCGCGAGGAATTCTGGTGGATCTTACCTGTAACAAAGAAAAATCGCATACATTATTATTAATATACAAAAAAAAAAAATTGTTCGAGACAAGTTGAGATATTGCATAATAATGTATACGTATAAAATTTAAAGTTTAATAAAGGAAGCTGCGTCTCTGTCGCAGACGAACGAGCCAAAGGCAAATGAATATTAAACGTGGCAATAATATTTTGACCGTCCAGCTTTTAGGACGCGTTAAAAGAAAAAGAAAAACAACAACGAAAAGGTATGAAAAATTATACACTCGGCAGGGATGGTAAGAGGGACCCGAGAGCGGGGGTGATGAAAAGAGAGTAACTGGACGTACGAGCGTGCCTGCACGAAAATAACGATTATGTTTCAATGCATAACCCGTCAGTTACGTGCATTCGCGCGCATCGTTTGTATAGCAGACGCATTCGTGAAATTCCCCCACCCTCCCTCTCTCTTCCTCTTTCTCTTTGGGAACGTACGGACCTCGAGCTGAGTACGCGATCGCCGACATTTACTGGTTTGATATGAAGTTTTGTATGTATGTATGTATGTATGTATGTATGTATGAGTATATAAATACATAGAAGGTTGTATATATATATATATATATATATATATATATATATATATATAAGTGTATATTGGTGGACGCGCGTGTGTTAAAAATCATCAGAAGATAAATGCGCTGACACGGAACACTTCAATAATATGTAGTCTGAGATTCATATAAAGCTCAAGCGGCGCCCGACGCTTCATTCCATCCTAGCTCAACGACACCTCTCTCTCTCTCTCTCTCTCTCTCTCTCTCTCTCTCTCTCTCTCCACAACACACACACACACACACACACACACACACACACACACACACACACACACACACACACACACACACACACACACGCCCACACACACACACACGAGAGTAGAAGGAAAGAGAGAAGCCGCGAGGCATTGAACGTAAAGCAGGTCAAGGGTGCGACGCCGCCCGGACGGCTCACTATATGTTACGAGAATGCTGTGCGTAAACACGCGCGCGCGCGCACATACACACAAAATCGGCATGCAGGAGTACACGCACACGGTTTTGGTATTTTGCGTATCGAATTCACCAAGTATGGGAGACAGAGAGAGAGAGCAAGAGCGAGCAGACACGGAGGAATGGATAACCTTCCTTCATTTGTATGCAGGGGCAAAAGATTTCATATATATGTATATATATGAAGCAGAAGTCCCGGTCAAAGAAGTCACCAGTAAGGTCTCGGCGTGCTTTGTAAATGTTCTTCACTTTTCTTTCTCTTTTTTCGGCTTTTCCGTTTCTTTATTTTGCAATGGGAGTATTTAAAAGTAGAAGCCGACGTGTATTGGCCGGAGAGAAGAGGTCTGTACAAAAAAGGACTTTGGGATTTAATTGTAAGTTATACACACACACATATATATATACATATAAGTAAATATATAATCCTCATCCCGAATTCCCATAAAATAATTCATATAGAAAACTTATGTTTGAAGAGAAATAATAAATAAAAATTGAAATTACTCATTGCTTCAACCTGTGTAATATATATGTCCAGTACTCCTGAATCAGTAGTATTTTCTCCCAGAATTGAATTATACGACAATGAAAGATATGCATATTTAGATAACGAAATATTGCTTTGAAATAGCTGATATGAAATTTATCATTGCATACATCTGATAAACCATTCATTTCATCTATCAAATAGATTTATCCTCGTATATTTTACATAAAACAAAGTCTTCATATCGGACTTAATCGCCTCGTAGACGATTGTCAATGTCAAAGGATTGCTTTGTGTAACTACTACAGTAATTTTTAAAACTAAATTTATTATCTCAATCTGTTTCACTAGATTATATAGCGTTTATTATTCTATCGTTTAGTAATTTCACCATTTCCGACAGATTTCTTAATAAACGTTCAATCAACCCGTTCATCATACCTGTTTTCATAATCAAACTTACTCGCATATCTCGGTCACAATGAATTTTATACGGGATCGAAGCATAAACATTTTTACAGCATTGAATCAATAACATCTATCAAAACTATAATCTTGTTAATGTGTATATAAGCCGGCACAAGTGGCCGATATAATAAAATTGAATTGATCCGATCATTCGTCCGAAAGATTAATAAATTGCAATCCTGTTATTTACAATAACGATTAATACAGTGTAGCCACTCCCCCCTCCACTCTCACTCATACAATGTTGGCGAAAACGCAAACGCAAATATATATATACACTCGAAGAATTTCCAACCAATAATTGCATCGAGGAGGCGATTTGGAGAGATAGAGAGAGACCAAAGAGCTTCGTTAACTGGATATTCGTCTAACTTCCATACCAGCGAACTATGTTATATAGTTGGCCAGGCGTGACAATAAATTGAGAGCTTCGAGTTTCAAGGGGCAAAAAAGAGCAGTAGCGTCCAAGCTATAACCGTATGCATATGTATAATAATAATTGACGGCGAAATGGGTTCGACGTTTATAATGTCGTCATCGATGGGGCGTAGGGGAGGGAGGCTCGTGCGCGCTTCTTACCTATATATATATATATATATATATATATATATATATATATATATATATATATATATATATATACATATACACACATGTATAATATAATGATAATGGGCCGTCGCCCCAGTTCATTCCTCGGGTGTTCCACACGCGGTTACGTTCATATGTATATATATATATATATATATATATATATATATATATATATATATATATACTCACGCGAATCATCGGCTTTCCCTTTTTCTCCTTTCCTGTTCAAAGGGCTCTCCTCTTGCCCTAACGATGAGCTGTTTTTTTTTAACCGCGTTGCCTATTTGGTCTATGTCAAATTTTTGATTTATATAGAAAATGCGCGTGCTCTCAGCTGGAGGAAACCACTTTATTATTATTATTATTATTATTATTATTATTATTATTATTTTTGCTGAGAGCGTCAGTCGCATTGGAGATTTCTTAAATGAAAAACCATTTCTAGGACAAATCATCTATACATAGTACGGGCGTGATATTGAACTGGTCGTTTTTCGCGATTGAATTCAACGTTAAACTGCACTTAACTAAAAACGATACCATTTCTCATAAACCTCTCTCTCTCTCTCTCTCCTCACTCACTATTTCTCTCCCTTGCTATCGTTCACTGCCAATTTTCAACGAGCATAATTCTAAACTTTAACGACCCAAACTCTTTCGAGCCCCTAATTACAAAAATAATTAATAGCGGCCTGGGCGCGCGTCCCCTATTCGTCGCAACTTGAACATCGTCGCATTATCCCCGTGAACCGACCCCCCTCGCGCATTGATTTTCCATCGTTCCTAGAGCGTAAAACTCATCGCGACCACTTGAGGGCGGGGGGAGGGGGTGGTTGGCGTGTTCCTCTCGGTAACCCCTCTTCCCCCGCATAACCGGCCTCTTGGCACGAAGCGAAGATTGAGCCATAAAACACACGAGGGCGCGAGAGGAGCAAAAAGTCCCCGCCGGGCGCGCGCGCAATTCATTAAGTGCGCGTATAGACAGGAGAAGGCGGCGAAGATGCTCGGGGCTGCGAGGGGGCCCGAGGAGGAAGGAACAGCCATCCTGAAAAGGTATGCATATATATATATATATATATATATATATATATATATGCCGCGGCCATTTATAGAACGTGGGAGTGCGAGAGGAGGCGGCGGTCTGGTCCTTTTCCTCCGCAGACGCGCTTCAGCGGCCTTGACCTTGAATATCCACCCAGACAAGGACTCTCACCGAGTGGGAAAGGCGGAGGGAGATAGGGAGACTGTTAGTGCGCGGAGGACGAGGGAGGGAAAGCGAGATATAGAGAAAAAGGGGTTCTGTGGCGGCATCTGAATATATATATATATATATATATATATATATATATATGTATACGAATGCGCACAGTGCCCCGCGCCTAGACGATGGGGGCGGGACAGGGAACCGCGTACCGACGTCTTGTCGATGCTCTCGAGAGCGTTTTATTTCTTGAGATCGTTTTCGTAGACAATCGTTACGGCAAATACACGCCAATTGCCATCTTTTTTTTTTTTGCTACCTAGGAGTCGTATTTGTGTTATGGCCAATTTTGACGATGGCGTAATTATATATAGTTGGGGCGATTCGCGGATGAAGTTCTCGACTTATTATAATTATTTTAAAGATATACATGTTATTTTACTTAATGTTGCATAATGTTATCCAAATGTAACGCTTTTTCGTAGATACAATATGGATGAGAGTTCGCATTTCCTTACGAACAATAATTCTTAGATATTTTTTTTTTCAACAAAATCATTAAGAATTATTCTTTGAATATGCATTGAGTTCCATTGAAATAAGACTGTATATATATATATATATATACCCATGCTTACATTACTCTCACTCGCCGAGATCTCTTTTTGTTCAGCGTTCACATTTGTTCAGCGTTCTAATATCATTCAGTCTTCCGTTTGCCCGAGTAAATTTTATACTACGAACATAATCCAGGGTATCTGACGGGGGGGCTAATCACGGGCTTTTATATGCCTACGTCGACGGTGCAAACTGAAAATTATCGCATCGCGAAAATCGCGTATTATATTCTCTGATCTACAATTTACTGGCGCTGCTTAATATCGAAAGGCCGAAGGGCAAAAGGGTGAGGGGAAGGGGATGGGGGAAATTCATCGCGAACGGTGAACGTTAAAATTGAAATTTCAATATATTTGCATGAATTACTGATGTTTGTAACCCCCTCCCCTTATTTTTCGAGACTAGTTCATTATTGAGAATAATATCGATGTAAATTAGATGTATTTTTTTTTTATTAGTGACGGTTTCTTTATTCTTGTAGTATGCGGAAACATTGCGTTTCAATGCGAAAATTACTTGAATTTTTATACATTAGACAAACGAAAAAGGAACATCGACTTTTTAATGCTAGATTACTATGCGAATTTTTGAAATATATATACACAATATAAGCTGCTTGGGCGCCGAGTGAATATGAAAAATGGAACTTTGAACGAGGTATCATAACATTAAAAAAAAAATCAACAAATATGTTCATGTTGCACAAAAACTTTTCTTTGCCTTGCGTACTTAATAAAGCCGTTAAAAGCTTCCGATTTTCCGAGTACTTTCTTCCAACCTTTTTGTAACAATAATTATACTTTACTATCGTCATTACCATTACACTGCTCAATAAAGAATTGTCCGCCTGAAAAATCGCACCCGGTACTTAACCAATTTTCTCATTATCCACGACAAA
Source organism: Sycobia sp. Sy_11 (assembly GCA_018907035.1). NCBI lineage: Eukaryota > Metazoa > Arthropoda > Insecta > Hymenoptera > Epichrysomallidae > Sycobia > Sycobia sp. Sy_11. The sequence goes on along the minus strand of JACCIC010000179.1, from coordinate 979,020 downwards.
TTTCCTGCCCTCGGAATTCCAAAAGAAAAACGCATGGCCGAGGGAGAAAATGCAGCATCTTAAACCAATCGTGAGTCGAACTAATTTTGTCGAAGTCGCCCTATATAATCCATCGGCCCCCAGTGATAAACACTATACGATAATTTTCGCCCCCCCCCCCCGCGCGACTCGTCGCGTTCGTCACGCCTCAACTCCACCGCCACGCCACCCTCTTCCATCCAGCCCGGATCCTCTCGAGGCAATGAAAAACGTTCCAACGGAGGATGAAGGAGTGGCGCGACTGGGAAGCCGGCGCAACGAACCTCGAGATCCATGAGAATAATTGCGAACTTACTCCCCGGCGACCCTTGTGTACACGAACTGCCGCCCGGGCAACTGGGTCGATTTATCTGCCGCGTTCAGCGATAGACTTGCCCCGCGTTGTTTCGCGGTCGCGGACAATGACGAAAGAGGTGGCGTTCTACGAGAACTTGTACTCGAGCCACACCGTCATGTTTCGCGATGAAAGTGAGAGAGAGGAGAGAGAGAGAGAGAGAGAGAGACGACAATCGGCAGAGCTGATATCTCGCAGGCTGCCGATAAGCGTGCTTGATCACAGAGCGTTTGTATATACAGACAGAAACGCGATTGGGCTTTACTTTCGACCGCCAAGAGGGGGAGACAATGAGATTGAGTGGTCGTCACTCTTGGGGATCGCTTCGGTTCTTGTGCGCGCGCGCGCGCGGATCTTCGAATCGAATCGCTGGTGCTTCTTGCGATTCCCCTCCCCACCTTCGTCTATTTAACGTCACTCTTTATATGAGCGCTGAGATTTGACGAGGATCTTCCCTGGTCAAAGGGTGCTCAGTATGAGAATGAACTTCTCGTAGAGATACGTAATACACGCTCTCTCGGCAGAGGTGAATTCGAATACGCCTAATTCTACATTTCACACCTGATCCTAAGTTTTCTGTAGGAATGTATTCAAGTTAAATATTTGTCTTGTGGCTATTGAAATGGCTATGCTATATAAATTCTTACTTTTGAAAGAGCTTTTGTATAATAATACACGTCGAAGTGTTGCTGGAAAAATAGAAGTAATTTTTTTTTTTTTTGATATATTTATTGAACCTACTTAAATTTAGTATCTTCGGAATTGGACAATTGCCTGGATCATTCGGATACAGTACAGATAATGGGACAAGGGAGGTAGGAGGCTGCAGATCAGCGCAGTATGGTTGATCGAACAAAAATTGCAATTCATTTGAATCAATTATTGAATGGAGGCTTGCGACATAGTACGTCTCGTTGTTCTATTTTAAAGATTCTGCCTTCCAATATCTCCCAATCATGCTTATACTATTTCAGGTCATTTTTCGATCGGCCAAAACGATTTAATCGACTGTTCGTTCTTTTTCATCCTGTTATTTTTTGTTCTAATGCAAATCGCGAATACAAGAGGCTTAAGCATACAAGTATAATTTGCGTCATATTTACGTATGAACTATCGTTATCAATGAACGATACACACAATAAAATTTATCCTGAATCACTTCTTTACAAGAAACATACGAATGTCGAACCACACAGATTTTCCCCATTTTTAGCGATGATTTTTTTAATGGGTCATTTTTTTCAATTGACGTAAAGCCGCGCGACACGTGTCTTATGAAGGTTAGAATATGCTAAGCATCGGATGGATGTTTTTAGTGGCACCATCTATACGCCTGGACCGGGACTTAACGATATGTTATATATGTTATAGATTATATAAAGCGGTGTTGTTGAGAGAGGTGGAGGGAGAGATAGGATTGTCTCATTGGTGCAAAGTTTATATATATATATATATATATATATATATATATATATATATATATATATGCCTTTTATCTCGGCTGCAGGAGCGCGAATTAACGACTTCCTTCGGTTAACGCGGGAATAAATTGGCGTTTAAGGCTAATTAGAAGAATGGCGGTGGGTTCGAGCTGTTTTCTGCGGGAATGGCACTGGTTCGCGTGTAATACACTATATATATATATATATATATATATATATATATATATATATATATATAATGATTGCCCCATAGCTAATTCAATGGCTGCTATTCGAATTAAATATACTGACAAGTCTTATGGGACCAGCAATTATTTTCAAAATTCACTCATAAATTATGTACACACACGCACAAACACACACGCGCGCGCGCGCATACACGTATATACATGTATGTAAAACAAAAATAGGTTTTACTATGAACTGACTTAAATTCTGCATCATCGCTGAAGGCTCGATTAGTTTTTTCATCGGATCTCCATTGTTTAAAAAAGAAGCCTGTTTTTGAACTTTTTCGCGGTTGACTCACCGTGTGCGAATATACAACAGTAGATACAAACTATATTCTTTCTGTTAATATAGGGACAACTTTATAGATAGCATTAATATTCGAGCGGAGTTTACAATTGCCTAGAGCCTACATGTTTTTGCACTTGGGTATCCGGATGAACTAGGGTACAGAATAAGAGTGACAGTGAGAGACAGGAAGAGAACAGAGAGAGAGAGAGAGAGAGAGAGAGAGAGAGAGAGAGAGAGAGAGAGAGAGAGAGAGAGAGAGAGAGAGAGAGAGAGAGAGAGAGAGAAGAGAGAGAGAGAGCAATAGATTTATATCATAATAATTAAAATATACCGTACAATTCCAGGGTCTTTTAGAATGTATTGGAGAGTTTATGGTTTTTTAATGACAGAGAATTTTATGATATAATATAGCAATATTTTTTCCCCTATTATTTTCTCTTATATGTGCGATAATCAAGTAATAATAGACCAAGTATTTATCATTATATCTATACTTCTTTGTTGTTGAAATAATAAGCTCAAATAATGTCGCATAATTGTTGTATTTTTTCAAAATTATCAGTAAAAGTAATATACATATATACACACGCATATCCACACGTAATTTCTTGAAAAAAAAAAGAAAAACAAAAAATAAAGACCGAGAAGAAAGAAGAGAATAGGCGAAGCTTTGAAAATTCTTCTATTCAAGGGAGGAGAAATTGCGAAACGCGCATAATGCGGCAAACCGCTTTGAAAGAGAGCAAACGACGGCAAAGATGCGATGGGGAGAGTGAGAATCTCGCTTTCACCAACGAGGGGATGGGGTGAAGGGGGAGGGTAGGCTTATTGAAACTGTCCTCCTCTTCCTCCTCCCACCCTCCAATGAGAGAGCTTTTGCGTTCGTAAAACTGCACGCAGGAGACAAAGGGGTACATCGCGCAAAACGGAGCGTAGCAGCAGCAGCAGCGTGCTAATAATCTAAGCGGCGCGCAATAACAGGGGAGAGAGATAGAGAGAGAGAGAGAGAGAGAGAGAGAGAAGTTAGTCGGTGAGCGGTCGGTCGGTGGAGAGGGTTGTCCGGATTTTTGTTTCCGCCACTCTGAAAAGTAGAATTATATATAGAAAGAGTCTCGCGAGTTCGTCTATGTGCACACATTGAATTGCCGGGTATCCGGCGGAGATAAGCGGCTCTCGCTTTAACAAAAAAAAAAAAAAAAAAGAAGAAAAGAAAAAAGTTGACAATCACAAAAAAATGGAGAGAGGGGCTGTAGAACTCAAAAGAAATACGACAAAAAAACCTGTGACAAAACAAATGTGCGTGCTTCATTTCTGAAATGCGGTTTTATGCACACAAATAACGGATGACGCTCGTGACTCCGTGTGGACGATAGTCGCGGTGCACGCGTGCGCGCGCACACACACACACACACACAGACAAACTGAGAATAGCAATATGTGAAAAAAAACCGAGGTTGGTCTTAAGAGTTAGAAATCGAGTAAGTGGATCGAGAAATTCGCGTACGCGGTTGGTGGTGCGGTATGGAGTCCAAGTGGTCGCCGGGCGTTCTCCCAGACTTTTAATAAAATCTCCCCTGGTCAATCGTGAACGAAAGACATATGGAGAGAGAGAGAGAGAGAGAGAGAGAGAGAGAGAGAGAATAAAGACTCAAGATCCGCTGTTTCTTTTTTCATTCCATGTCTCGTCACAATCTCTGGGCTGAGGCTCTCTCTTTCTCCAACCACTCTATTTGCCCCTCTCTCTTTCGAATACGTATCTTTCACTCAGTTTCTTCCCCATCCCTGTTCTTCAATCGTACGTCGCTCATCCCTTATCAGCGCACTATGCTTTCACGTCTCTCTCCCTCTCTCTCTCTCTCTCTCTCTCTCTCTAGACATCTGCCGCTCCTTCTTGAGAGGGCAATATCTAAATCGAAACTTGGAAGTTTTATATTCCTATATATTATTATGATTATCGCGATTGTATAAAATGATATCTATATATAAAAGCCTGAGGAGCCGTTAGTCCCAGATTGGAATTTTTATATATTTCTATACGATTCTCTATATATAAATATATATAGATGTTTAACTTTGGTAGTCGCGTCTAATTTAACATTATTAGTTTATAATTTGAAATAATTCGAGTGAATAGTTTTATTTAATACATAGAAGCTGATAATATCGAAACGAGAATAGTTTCTTTTTTTTATTAAAGATTTTGGTTTGAACACGGCTAGTTCATTTTAAATTCATAATCCGTAAAATGGAACTTTATTTCAGCAATATTTTCGAATTTAAAGAAATTAATAAGGAATTTTACATATAGTTGTAGAGACGGCTTAAAAATTCTTGCCTGTTCATTTTTTGCCGTTCACCTTCATTTTTCTCTTCCCATCTTAAAAATAATGCAAAAATCCATATAAATCGCACCTTGACATACCTCTAGCGTTTTTATATATAATATATTTCTATATTTATATATAATATAAAGATTTTCTTCTTTTTTTACCGATGATCCATTGTAGATATAAAAAATTCATTCGAAACCTAATTGTATCCTCGTAATAGGACAACAAGACCTTAGAAAACTTAGAAAGGACGAAACCGAAGCAATCGGTAGGATCTTTCGATGTACCACGATGAAGGTGCATCTTTTTTATTCAACAGTACCGATTATGTACGCGTGAACTATTAATCGCGATACTGCGACGCGACCGGCCTTCTGATCCGGGAACTTATGCCGAAACAAAAAAAAAAAAAAAAAAAAGAAATGAAGAGAAGAAACGGCGAAAGAATTAGAGACTTGGACGAGCGAGCGAAGGAGACAAATCGATTCATCTGGCTTTTGGCCGCGAAGTCCGTATAAACACCATGTATTATATAAACAATTGTTTGATTAATATCCTGGGCAAATGGAACGGAGCGTCGCTCCGGGGTGAAAGAAAAAAAGGAACGAGGCGCAGAAATAAGAGCGAGCGCGATGATCGTGAGGTTCAACGCTGTAATAAAAAAAAAAAAACGCAAGTCCGAGTGAATCCTTCTCGAGATTCTGGAATTTTCGGATCCTTTTAATTTTTGGATGAAAATAAAAAAAAATTGAAACTCTTAAAACCCAAAATTAATTGGTTGAGTCTAAGATCTTGAAGAAAGCAAATTGGTACTCCATGATTGGCATCCCCTGATACACAGAAGTATTTGAGAATCACGAAGCCAAAAACAATTATAAGAAAGGCACAAGAAAGTGACAGTGCACATAGAAAGGTACAAGGAATATTTTTTAAAAAATTATGTATAATTTAAACAAAGAATACGTGAGTAATGCAGTTTTTTTGTAGTATACGCGATTATTAATTACCTAAAAATAAAATCAAATTACCCTGAAAATATCAGATTATGTTTTCGGGCGTTTTATAGACACCGCGTACAGTAGTAAAAATTACTTTTCTACATTATTGACTGAACGAAAATGGCCATTTGTTTTTATTGTCAGCTCGACAGCTAACAGTGCTTTTAGCCCCATCGTTCCTGTTGTTATATCATTGCATTTTGGCTCAGAGCTTACGTCCGACGCATGTTACAAAATAAAACAAAAAGAAATGAAAAACAAACGACAAAAATCTGCATCGACGTATACGCACGATGCGATCCGCACACCTGCGACCGATAGATTCAGCGGGTTGTATTTTATCTTTCTTTCTCCGTTTTGTCAGGGGGGAGGGGGAGAGAGGGAGAGAGAGAGAGAGAGAGCGCGCGCGAGAGAGACTCGTATAGTCCCGCAGGAAGTTTTCAACTGCTTCGTTTGAAAGTCAAAACGGATCTCCGGGGTTCGGTGCTTAAGCGCAAACTTATGCTGATCCGAACTCGAGGAATTGACATAGGCATTGGGAGAAGGCGCAGGGTGGACGGTGGGAATAGATACTCACTGTCCCACTCTCTCGATGATTAGTTTCGCAAAATCCTCCGATTTTATAATGTCTTTCCGTCGATGGGGGAAAGGTGATATCCATCAGGCACACCTTTTTTATAACGATTTCGCGGTCACGTGTGCGTGCGTCGTATTTCGATATGGGAATTCTTGCGAGTATCTATACGGGGATAAAGAGCTTCGTATCGATTCTTTCGAGGCCATTTCATCACAAATGTCGCGCGCGTATTTCGAGCGGCGCGGACATCCTCATCTCGCGTGCGCGTCCTTCGGATTTTGAAGAATATTCGCGCACTGCGGTTTTAACGAGGGAGCGTCGCTGTAACCTGGATAACGCGCAACCCGTGGCGCGCGTAGAGCCAGTCGTCGTGACGTATACCTATGATTTTGCCCGAGACATTGTATAGGCTCGCTGTTGATCCACAGTGGGCGATCGGAGCGTCGTCGGCGCGCGTTGCTTTCGCGGCGCTTCGGCCGAAAATTCGGGCGCGAATTCGGTCATTCGGAAATTCGAGGGGTTTGATAATTTCGGTGTATAAACGCGCGCGAGCGCGCACACGTACGCACGGTGGGGGCGCGCAGCAGCAGGGCGAGGCGGGCGCCAACGCACGCAGCTGCCGTGTGTACATAATATTGCCGGCGCGCCTATCCGCTATATCGGGGGCTGATATTGTCCGGAAATGTGCAAACGTTGTATAAACGTCTCGTCGTCGTGTTCCCCAGCTGGCTGGTCAACCTGCATCCGTCTTTAATATATATATATATATATTTTAGTTTGCTCGTACTTTACGAGCCCACTTTTTTGTCCGCCATGGTGGGAGTAGAAAAGAGAGAGAGAGAGAGAGAGAGAGAGAGAGAACGAAGATAAAATTGGGCTCAAAAATTAAAAATTGTCTGTATAATATAACCGTGTCCCGTGCTTTAAGAAAGAGGAAGGAATAGAGAACAGCTTTTGTCTCTCGCTTTTTTTCGTCAGTTGATTCGTTAACTGATAGTTATCAGTTGTTACATAAAATACCGTGGGAGTTATAAATTTTGCCAATGGTTTGGGAATCATGATGTTTTTTACTTTCGCTGAGACCTGCATACTTTTATTTAATTGCATCGATTTCGAATCATCTTAAGAATCATCTTATTGGGTCGAAAATTACGTTATTACTTATAGATGATTATGTGACGATATTTCATAATTCAGTACTCTGACCCTGCGCGCGTGTGACAAACCCGTTACTTAAAATTTTATCCGCAGCATCTAAGAAGTTCAATAGAAATCGTGATTTTCAAGTATTCTTTATTGTTTTTTTTTCTGAAGGAAAATTGGTATATTGGATCATCAACGTATATATGAGCTCACTTTATACCATTTGCAAACCCGTAGTAAAGTCCTCCCAGTTAAAGCAAAACAATAACTTTTTTACATGTATATAAAAGCCACAATTTTTTGTTCGTAAAAACTGTAAATTGAAAACAAACGAGTGTATTAATCCCAGTCAATCACATGAATTTTATTCATTATATGGATCGGTATAGTATGCAAGATGCGAAAGTACATTTATATGTATAATAAAAAATATCGTGCGATAATTTTTTTCTTTGTTGAACACGTTTCTCCGTGCCAGTGTATACTAGGCCTACGTTTATAATACACGAAATAAAGCTTAAACTAGCCCTATTGTGCTATCGTTGGCTTATAAAGAGTACATCTCTCTCTCTCTCTCTTTCTCTCTCGGCCAGAAATTCATAACGTAATATTGCCGCCCCCGCCTTGCCGCCGACGCGAAGCGCACCCTGGGATAAATTTTAGCGCTTGTAAAAACGAAATTTCCAACGACGCGCGCTTCTTCGTACCTCGTAAACGAGGCAAAGAGAGAGAGAGAGAGAGAGAGAGAGAGAGAGAGAGAGAGAGAGAGAGAGAGGGAGAGAGTAGTGGAGGGAGGATAAGCTAAGCGCCGAAAGCAGGCGTGTCTAATCCCAATAAACGATAAATTCGTCGGGAGCCTGAAACGCGCGCGCCCGTTATGCAGAAATTCCAACGCATCCCACACCCTACCATCACCGCGTGCAGCTCAGATGCCTGAAATACAGCGATATAGCCATGTGCTATGTATATAGGTCTCTAACACCGGTGTCACGGTACACCGTCGTACCTCCTCCTTCTCCTGCGCTTCTTATGACTTATTATAGTCTTGAAATTTTGCGAGCTCTATTTTGCGTGCGTGTCCGTCAGCATGGATTCGTGGAGAAAGATAGAGAGGGACATGAGGGAGTAAGGGAGAGAGAGAGAGAGAGAGAGAGAGAGAGAGAGAGAGAGAGAGAGAGAGAGAGAGAGACAAACTTGAACGGTGATTACACGCGTTGTAAACCAATTTTGTAAGAAGTGGAGATGTCCGCGAGACGCATCAGGAGTGCCAGACTGATGCGGAAGGTTGTTGACGAGAAATTGAATGTTATAGCCTCTTAGAAATAACAATTTAACACAAGAATTAATCCTGTAATAAATAAATAATATATATATATATATATATATATATATATATATATATGTTTATGTATGTATAGATGTGATGGAATCAAAAAACAAACAGAAAGAAAACAATAGAGGAGAGAGAACAGCATATCGATATATAATAGTCTATATTTATAATTAAAAGATTAAAAAAAAAAACAAAGCTTTCAATTTATATACGAAACGATCCTCTTGTACTTTGCGCTCGTAAAAATTTTATTATACGACTAGAGCATAATGACCGGGGTACTCGTTTTTTTTTATTATTACTTGTTTGCTTTCAATTTATCCTATGGAATTATATATAAGCAATTAAAACTCCTTTTAATTAACAATTATGATTCTAATTGTGCGAAGATTGTGGATTGGAAAAAAAAAGAAATAATAAGAAAAAAAAAGAAACAAAAAGTAAATTAATTAGCAGACATTTTTTAAGAAGTGCACACAAAACTATAATAATTCCGTGCATAATATTTCAATTACTCATTCTTCTATTGCGGTGTATAATTCTTTTTGCGATTCTTAAAGATGTGTTAAATTTTAAAATCACCTTTACTAACTGATAAATGGAATCTTATAAATAATCGTCCGTTATAATGCGATGAAAATGATTTATCCGTATCGATAATTAAAAGATTTTTTACTTTTTACTCAACCTACTTTAATAACTGTTCTTTTTTTTGTCATACACGAGCTTATAAAATTATTTGAAAACGATCATTCCCGCCAGAATAAACTCCAGCGAAATCGTTATGAGCATTCTTCGTAATTTCTCTCCGCGTATTATTATAAATTAGAGATAATTTATTGAAATATACGTCTGACGATTTACAATATCAGATTATAGCCATGCATTTGTTTTTATTGAACGAATAACATTCCCTTTCTCGTAAGCTTTTCCTAAACCACCTACCCCTCGGAAAATAAAAAAAAAAAAAAAAACAATAAAATTAATAACGTAGGTTACGATAGCTAATTATACATACAAATCAAAAGCTTATAAAGCAGAATCAAGTCTATAGAATAAAGCTAATCGATCGAATAACTGCGCAGTCTCGCCTATTATAAAATGCATCGGAAAAACGTCACGTTTCGATTTTCCTATACCTACTGCGGCCCATCGCGCGCCGCGATATAAATATCTCAAGAGATGAGGGAGCGCTTCGGGGGCTATAGTATACGTATAAATGTGTAGGTGAAAGCGCGAGTAATGGGCGTTTTTTTTCTTCTTTTTTTTCAAAGACTGCTATGTAATATATGCTTTTCTGTAAGTTATAGGGCGTCTTTAGGTATATATATATATATATATATATATATATATATATATTATAATACATATATATATATAGCACACACGCACACACACACCACACACACACAGATATATTCATTAATAGCTAAGGTAAAATAGCAGCGCAGATAAAGCAGAATGGCGTATTCCGTGCACGGTATGACTTTCTTTTTAATAATGGCAGCGATGGGCTGGGGGGGGGGCGTATGAGACATATATCGGTTAAAATTCATTCATTCCTCTCTTTCTGCCTCTCTTTTGCAAAATCTTTCCCGAAGCTTCCAGGAATGAAGGGAGAATCCCTTTTTTCCGCCGAGAACGCGAGTTACTCTCTCCCTCTCCCTCTCTCTCTCTCTCTCTCTCTCCTCTCTCTCTCTCTCTCTCTCTCTCTCTCTCTCTCTCTGTGCGCTTTTGTACCCAGAAGCCCCTGATAATGAAAGAAACGGAAAACTTTTGAGCGCACAGATATACGTGTAAGCGAGTCTGGCAACGACGTCAGCACGAAACGTTAATATACGAACGAGGGCGGGGTTAAAAAACGCGAATGACGAAAGATATTGGAAAAAAGGAATATACACACACACACACACACACACACACACACACACACACAGAGAGTAATCATCATATGGGAAAGTATTATTCGTGAACAATGTGTGTGGGTGCGTACGATATAAATTCATGCGGATGAATTTCATGACATTCGAGGGATAATCCGTATTTTGTCATCGCGAGTTAACAAAAAACGGGCATTGAAAATATGGTGGGTTAGGACGATAAGTTTTAAGGAAGAAGAACGTTATTAGCGATACACCCTGTGTCTCAATTCAGTTGAAAGTATTAAAATGCAATTGTTCGACATTACGATATCGATTATCTTATTGCTTTTTTTTATTCATAGTATGGATTTAAGTGTAAACTTCATATATAAACGCAACCTGCTATTTATATACCTTTTATTATATAAAAATTATTTTTAAATTTAATACTCATATATATATATATATAGATTGGTTGAAGTTTGACTGCTCGATTGATTATTACGAGATTTCTACGCACAGACACGTATCATCATTTAATTTTTTTCCGTTCTATTATTCGTAATCATTTTTCAACTTTATAACATTATCGTTTTAAAATTTCTCATTTCATCCTTTTTGTTTTCAATGTTGCTTGATAGCAGCAACGCGTCCCCTTTCCCCCCAACCGCCGACCTCGACGTCTGATCATCAATTAAAGTCCGACCATAGTACAGCAGCCCGTTCTAAAACTCGAAGCGAAAGTAGCGCGTGTAAAACAAGAAGTGCAATATATCGAGATGCGGAAAAAAGGGAGAAAGAAGGGGCAGTGGAGAGAGACAGAGAGAGAGAGAGAGAGAGAGGGGAGGGGGAAGCCAGATACAGAGAGTAATGCAGAGCTTAACCCGATGAGCGGGGACAGAAGAGATGGAGGAGGAGGAGTGAATGGAAACCACCACGACGACGAGGGAGGAGGGGAAGTATATCAGTCGGGTCGGCAGACGAAGAAGGGAGGCGTATATGAACGGACGGGTATGGGAGGGAGGGGGGCGATGACGAGGGGGCTGGCGTGCACTCGATGCAACGGAACCGGAATGTCAGGAGAGTGCGCTCGCGCTCGCAGAAACGCCGCCGGGATTAATCGCGCATCTCGTGTAGTATTCGTATGTATAGATATGTATGCAGTAATCGTACGCCGTAGTACAACGGGCAGTAATAGTAGTAGTAATAATAGTAGTAGTAGTAGTAGTAGTAGTAGTAGTAGTAGTTGTAGTAGTAGTAGTGTAGTAGTAGCAGCAGTAGCAGCAACAGTGCTGCACTTCAAGAGTGGTACCGTCGCACATTGCGCTCTTTCTCCCCCCCCCCTGCTCCTCTCTCACTCTCGCTCACTCCGGATGAATAGATGAAAAGAGGGTGAGGAGAGAACGAAAGAGAGACGGTGGGTCCAAGGGGAAGAACGAACGTAGAGAGCTGACGTAGAGGGAGGTTGGAAGGGATGGGAGCGACAAGAATAAAGGGAGAGAGTTGGAAACGCCCTCATATTCTCTTAAGAGAGACATTACGGGAAACCTGTGTGGAAGGCTCGGTAACGGCGAGCCAAAGAGAGATACAAAGAGGGAAGGAAAGAGAGAGAGAGAGAGAGAGAGAGAGAGAGAGAGAGAGAGAGAGAGAGAGAGAGAGAGATAGACTGCACTTTTTTTGCAGATTAGAAATGTCACCGAGTCCCTCGAGGCCCCTCACTGATTTTTAACTCGGAGCAATCGTGGACGATATTTTATAAAGGACTAATCTTACGCACGCACGCACGCACGCACGTACGCGCGCACAATTCACTGTGACATCGATCATCACTTCTTTTTCCAGATATAGAAAATTTTTGGTACATTTTAGCGTCGCTTATCTATATATTAAATTTCTATGCATGAAATTATACTTTCTTTCTCTTAATTCAATAGTGGAGCAAAGATCCGATTTTAACATAATCCGGACATCTAAAATCGTAATAATCTCTAATACGATAATATTCTCAAAAATGCAAATTATACTGTGCGCGTGGACTCTTCGATATATATATATATATATATATATTATATATATATATATATATACATATATATAGGTCAAAGAATCTGTTCTTTTAGAAATTCATCTTTTGCATTATATTAAAACTATTTTATTAATGTTCTTTTTTATACACACATACATATATATATATATATATATATATATATATATATATATATATTTATATATTTAATATTTCAAATTTGATTAAAGAACATGAGTAAACTGAAGTTCAAAATGAATTACATAAAAAAATAAAATTCATTTACATTTAATACATTAGTTTTTGAAAGCGAAAAGTTTCAACTTTAATGGAATCCGATAATATCAGTGGAAAAAGTTAATTTAAAAATTCTTTTCAAATAAATCAATTATACAAATACATTTGATATTTATAGCGATTCGGACTAAAAATAAATATTACATGGCATATAAGTATTATACATTATGTGCTCGTTTGAAAATGAAAAAAGCAAATAAACAGAATGAAATTTTAATTAGTAATATGGTTAATTAATTAAAAGTTGCATATTGACATAAACGAAATATAATATTTATACAAAAACTGAAATGTATAATATGCATAGAATGTTAAGTATAAAACTGACGAGAGCGAGATTGAGAGGGACGCTCCAGAGGTTTCGAGACGACAAAAATGCAAGGCAACGAGATAGAGAAATCGCGAGCGGCGGGCGATAAGTCGCGCGGGCCAAGCGCAGGGAGATGGATAGACATGTACGTATATACACGCACACGAGTCGGCTCCCGGCCCGTCTCGGCCCGCGATAATGAATGGCGCGCGGGCGAGCGCACAGCCGCCGCACCTCCGATACTATAATAGTAGCGGCGTTGCTGGCGACGGTCGTAGTAGCGGCAGTCGACGTAGCGGCCGCCCGAGACGGTGCTGGCAGTTGTAGTAGCAGTAGTATTAGTAGTAGTGGTAGTACGAGTAGTAGTAATAGTAGTAGTAGTAGTAGTAGTAGTAGTAGACGGGCCACGCGGGGCAACGCCCTGCCGTGCCACGGCGCCGCCGCGCCACCCGCCCACAGCTGACTCGCTCCCGCGAGGGGGAGGCGCCCCCGCCCGCGAGGGAGACGGCGAAGGAGAGAGAAAGCGCGAGAGCCGAGAGCCGCCGACGCCGAGCGAGACGGCCCGAGTCGGGTTCCTGCGTCCCACCCTCCCCCGCTGGCCCGTCCGCCCAACCCCTCCCGCGCTCGCGCGGCGCTCAGACCGAGACCCAGACGGACGGAGGCGCGCGCGGGTCGCCGTCGGCGGATTTTCACGTCCACCCCCCGCCGCCCCCCGCCCCTCGAGCGGTCCGCGGCGCAGCGGCGAGCGGCTGTACGCACCGAGGGCCGCATCGGGAGCAGCGCAGCATCCTGTCGGCACCGTTGCTGCTGCTGCTGCTGCTGCTACTGCCGCCGCCGCCGCTATGCAGTTCGTCGCCTTTTTCGTTCCCGTTCTCTCTCTCTCTCTCTCTCTCTCTCGCTCTCGCATGCGAAAACTAACACATATATATATATAGGGTTACCGATCGTTGGGCGACGAGGCTAGACGGAATTGATTCGCCGACGGCCGCTGCAACATTCGGTCGCCTCTTTTTCGCCCAATATCCGTCTCTAGCATGTTCTATAGTTGCGGTATAGGATCATTCGACAGGCCCATCGGATTTTGACGAGGACGTTGGATGTATAAATGTGCATGGAGATGACCGGAAAGAGAAAGAGAGAGAGAGAGAGAGAGAGAGAGAGACAGAGGGAAAACTGTTCGTTAAAGTAAATTAATAAATGCTATAAATACACACGGAGACCCGAGCGGTTATTACAACGGCGAGAGGTTTTTTTTAATCTCTTTTTTTCAATATTTAATTAAAATCTCCGACTGGAGAAAAATAATGAAAAATCGGAATAATGTAAATATTACATGCGAAACACTCTCCTGTGCATACAAAAAATTCCTATATTGCCTCTACTCTTTTTTTTTTACTTTTCGTTTGCATTTTACAGAAACAGATCCGAGTACTCGAGAAAAAAAAATCTAGCCTGACGCACTTTAAGCATGCCGGCATACAACGCACGTAATTACAGAAAAATTCAGTAATTAAAACGGTTATTGGTAAGGGTAGAGAGTAAGTAGAGAGAAGGTAAAGAGAAAGAGAAACCATCATTAACGGCATTAAACGTTTACTTCTGTTTTTTTTTCCTCGGCTTGCTTTCTTTCCAGTCGGCGCGACGCAGACGAATTTCCAGCTGGGAAAAATCAACGGAAAGAGCCCGACACACAATCCGTTGTGGCGTACGGGCCACAACGGAGAATCACCAGGGAAACGCTGAAAACTTTTTTCGTCTCGTGTAATTTACAGGTCTTGAGAGAGAGAGAGAGAGAGAGAGTGAGAGAGAGCAACTCGGCGGTCGTAGCTGCTGCTGCCGCCACGCGGAGAGCTCGACCCGCGCGCGAATGCGCAAGCGTGAGGTGCGCTTTTATAGGGCGACCACCCCCCCCCTTCCCTCCCCTCCTTCACCGCCCTTCGCCACCGATCCCTCGCCCTACGGTATCGATCGATGTAACTGCGCCGCTGCAGGTTCCGAAGACCGGGAGGGGATGTAACGAATATTCCAGGCGGTGTAATGGACGTCGTTCCGCGCGCGCGCGAATATTCCCTCGGAATAATAACGAAGCGCCCGGGTCGCGAAATGGATTCGCGGGCGAAAAATCGGGCGATCAATGCGCCGGATACGCGCCTGTTGACGCTTAAAACGCCGCGGACGTTTCGCCTCTTGTGTCACGATACTCGATGCGCGTATGTGCCATGGGTTACATACGAGGTATTTTGGCGGGACAAAGGCGGTCGCGTCCGGCCGATCCTGGCGTTTTTCACTGGCGCGAATTTTTTCATGAACCTCGCCGTATGACCGTACATACATGTATATTCCCAATATCGCAGCGGAGAAATTCGTTGAAATGATTAGTTGAGCGGTAAGTGAGCGAGGGCAGAGGCGGCGGTTTTACCTCTTTAATGCCATCTGACACTGGCGCCTATGAAACTTATAACTTTATCGCGCATAAATGATTTGATAGAAAAAAAAACTTAGGATTAAAGTCCATTTTTAGTACAATTTTGTTTTCTCGTTAAATTCAGTCAAACCATTTATACCCAAAAATGAAGCACGTGGTTCAAGAGTTGAAAAATTAAACAATACGAATAAAATAAATTTTACTATCACGATGAAGCTGAAACATATTATCTCAGTTCGTGTATACGGTTTTATTGAAATATAATGGGATATAAATGTCGCAAATCAGATTCATTCGAATTAAACCATTTGTTCTTCTTTAAAAAATACGAAAACTTTGCAACACCCGAAATAAAACAATTGTTTTTAAGCGAAAATCGTCTCCCTTCCCCTTTCTCGTTCTTCCTGAACGCGAATCGCTAAAACAAATTAAAGCCTTTCCACGTTGCTCCATAAATAAACAAAATCTTTGCTTTTCCTTATTCTTTTTAAATCATAAATGCTCTTTGCATACTTTCATCTCTCTCTCTCTCTCTCTCTCTCTCTCTCTCTCTCTCTCTCTCTCTCCCTCTCTTACTCTCGGCTCGATACTCCGTACCGGAAGTCCGGGAATATTGCACGCGCCATTGACGCGACCGCGCCACCGTTCGCCGTTCCGCAGTCGGCGCGGCAACCACGCCCCTGATGCTCTATGACCGCGCCGCGCTAGTCGCGAGGTCCGTTTCCGCAACTGCATACTTCGGCGGTACCGTCAAAGGACGTACAAGTACAAAGAAAGATGGAAATAGATGAGCGGGGACGAGTGAGAGAGAGTGTGTGTGTGTGTGTGTGAGAGAGAGAGAGAGAGAGAGAGAGAGATAAAATGATCGGGCGAATCGTCGAGGGGGGTGAGGAAAAGAAAAAAAGGGATCATGCATGGTCTATATATAACGATCAGCTATATAATATTCTCTCTCCTCTCTCTCTCTCTCTCTCTCTCTCTCTCTCTCTCTCTCTCGGGTCGCATCGTACAGCGTCGACAAGCGGGAGATCGTTGTCGCATCGGTCCACCGACTTTGCCAAAACGCATAGCGGTATACACAAAAGAAGGAGGAGGCCATTTCCAAATTGCACGACGTAGCCAGTACAAATAGATGCAACAACGCCGCCCATCGTCGAATCGGCCCTTCTGTCTCAACCTTTATATATATATATATATATATATATATATATATATATATATCTATATCTATATGCCGTTCAAATGTCAGAGACTACATAATATAGTTTACGGGATAATACACGTCTTATATGCACGAAACATCCTCTCGATCATCCTCATCGTTCGTAATTACTCCCAATTCCCTCGAATCGACACAGTCGGCTCTAAGAACGCGATAACATTCCTTGGATTTTTATGATTAATTTATGGTTTATAATCTATTATAATATATATATATATATATATATATATATATATATATATATATATATGGCACTACCACGAATCGCTCTCCACGTAAAACACGTGTGCTACAATATTAGATGAACGGGGTAGCTTCGGCTGATCCCGCGTCATTTGCGCGAGGCGTCAGAAGGCGATAAAAGCGACAAAACAGAGAGATAGAGATTAGAGGTCGAGGACCGTCTTCGTACCCCCGAGAAAAAGGAAGAAAACAAAAAAAAAAAAAAAAAAAAAAAAGGAAAACAGAAAAATAGGATAAAGAATCAACCACAGCGATAACCCCGAAAGCGCGCATTGCCCTCGCGCGACTTCCGTGTCCTCGCTCGACCTGACAGCGGGAGCGGTATTATCCACACATACGTTTCCGCGCACCCACCCATGTATATGTACGTGCATGCTTGCGAGCGACGCGAGGGCCTCTCGCTCCCGCGGTGACGTCACGCCGGCGCGTCAGCTGCTGCTGCTGCTGCTGCTGCTGCCGCCGCCACCCGCGCCGCCCTGGCTGGTACGATACTGATGCGCACGGGGTGAGCGCCGGTCGAGCGGAGAGGGGGCGCGGGTCGAAAGGGGCCACCAGGCAGCCGCAGCGGCAGCAGCAGCAGCAGCACCAACAACGTAGAGACATCGGCACGCTTAGCGTATATGTATGTATAATATGCATAGGTTACACACACAAACACACAAACACACACACACACACACAGACGCACACTCACACTCACTTACACACAAACGCGCGGAGAGGGCAGTCAGCCAGTCGCCGGATGTTCCAATTTCGCGCGCGACCTCGCGTGCTCTCAGCGGTCTCTCTCCTCTCTCTCTCTCTCTCTCTCTCTCTCTCTCTCTCTCTCTCTGCATCTCAATACTCACAATCTCTTTCGCTCTTCCTCACTTTGATAGACATGCGAGCGAGTAGGCTTCGCCCCCTCGGTGCCGGTTACATCACATTCGCGCAAATGTGGAGGAGGGAGAGAGAGAGAGAGAGAGAGAGAGAGAGAGAGAGGGTTAGCGCCAGAAAAGATCCATAGGTGGGTAAGCGAAGGAATTTTATTGAGATGACTGTATGAGCATCAACATTTTATGTTATATAACCAGTTTTTCTAGAATATTCGTTCGTTTATAGGTGGAAAATTCTTTCTTCTTCTCGAAGTTGATCGTACGTCAAAAGTGACCATCTAATCCAGAGATTGTTATGCAACGATAATTATAATGCTGTATTTTAAATTCTGAACGTAGTAAGCGTACGCACTGACGTTCTCTAAACTTCCGACTCAGGGTCGAGGGCGCGATCTACCTTTTCAACGTTCTAATTATTCGAATTTATTTTTATCACCTTTCACCAACGAAAGCATACAGATTAATGAATAAACTGAATCATATGATGAATCGATTTTTGTTCAATACGTTATTTCGATTGGTAGGCGATGCCGTTATTTTAATCTGCGAAAATACATTTACGTAGATGTCATGTACGACAACACGATAATACGGTTACGTATGTTTTTACTTTTTAGATCATGCTCGCGATAAAAAATTCATCGGAGAATAAAAGGAGAATGGTTTTTGCCTTTTTTTTTTGTTATCGTAAAATTATACAAATGTTTTATTCTCTATTCGATCACCATTTGAGCCACTGATACAATACGTTTCAATAAATGCTCGACGATGGTCGTTAATTAAATTACCATAAAGCGCGACGTGCAGTATATTGATTTATTTCGTTATTCCAGGATCGAGTATTAAAAAATAATTATACCGCGCTGGGTAGACTTTCGTAAAATTATTGATTCGCATACGTCAATCGACGGAGGTACGGACGGTGCATATGCGAAGTGACATTTATAGGATGCGCGAGGAGGAGGAATATGGTTTAAAAATAGTTCCGATACAATTGCGCGGTCGAGAATTCTCACGGTGAGAAAGGGACGGGGGGGAGGAGAGGTTGTCATATCAGGAAATATGACTCGCAATGTATTTGCGTTGAAAGGAACTACCGCAACATCGAACATTATCGAAATATTCTAGTTTTTCCTATCGTTGTTTCCATTGAGCCGTTGACCATTCATTGCACTAGTAGTGTATATTTGTTATACATTTTAAGTCGTAATCAATAATTACGCGACCTGAACATATTTACCCAAATGCTTCTAATACTTCGATCAACGTTGTCGGATACAAAAAAAAAAAAATACGTTTGATCCGTATGTTCTATACAATTGGCTGCATAAACAATAAAATTCAAATTCCACGGTGGGACCGATTTATACAATGATCCAATATCTTATCAGGCAGCTTATTTCTGAGGTTAAATCAATCCTCCGAAAATCGAATGATCGGAAATTTTACCATTGCGATCTCCCTCTTCACAAATTCTAATAAGTACGTAAAGCTCAAAATCTCGGCAATTAAAAATGAACAATTACAATTTTCCATTGATTTTTCCCAGTGGTCCTAATTTTCATTGTGAATCAGTTATTGCTTAATTAAGAATGAGTAACGCTCATGAATAAGAATCATGATATTACTCTTGCAATCAGTCAAGAGTTATCAAAAACACATTTCATTATCAGAATCGGCAACTATCTTTAGAAAATCTTTATAATATCAATAATTTATGAAAATTTATTGCGAAAATTGACTTAGCGCTATACGTCAAGCAGTGACATTAAATATATAATCTTTTAGTAACTATAATATATTCAGCTTCTTAAGTCCTCAATTGCCTCAAGTATCTATGCATTAATTATCACATGTCTGATATTTTACTATTTCAGTATCAATTTTTAATCGGTATAAAATATTCGATAACGATATCAACTTCAGAATTTTATTTCCGGCTGTCCCTTTTAACAATCAGTCGTCTTCTGTCTTCCTCGAGAATTCGCGCGCTGTTTCCTGTCTCGAGTTAGCGCGCACGGCTGTCTTTCTCTCTCTCTGTCTCTTCCCCCCCTCTCTCTCTCTCTTTCTCACATCCTAGCATCAACCGGAGTCAAGCGAGTGGCGGCGGCAGCAGCAGCAGCAGCAGCGCCTTACCCGACCGGCCGGAGTTCCATATATATATATATATATATATATATATATATATATATATATATATATATATAGATGAATACACGCGTATAAAATTATACACACTCCCTGATGCATCAATGCAATTATAGCTCAAACACGCGCGCATCCGGATTCCGCCCGGGGAAAAATGCCCAGCCTCCCACGCGGCCAGGCCCACCATATATAGCGTCTCGGAGACTAATTAGAACGTGCGTATCCCCCACCACCATCAATACTACTCCTACTACTACTACTACTACTACTACTACTACTACCACCACTACTACTACCCCCCCCCCCCACGACGATAATCCACTCATCGTGAAACAAGCGCTGCGCTCGCACGACGAGCCGAGGACGGGTAACGCGAAAAAATTCGCGCCCGAGCATGTGGAAGCCCACGCAGGAGATGGCCGGAGGAGGGAGGGGGGAGCGGAAGTATAAGTGTCAGTGCGCGTTTTATGCCCGTGGCCATTGTCCACGTATATATGTGAACGTCGTCTGGAGGGAGGAGGCGTTTCCGCTTGGGCCGCGAATGCATGGCTATCCACATATGCCAGATCTCGGCGCGCGCGCAAGCACACACGTATAGATTGCACACACACATATATATATATATATATATATATATATATATATATATATACCTCAGGATGCAGCCGATATGAGAGGGGACCTGAGAGGTGAGGAGAGAAAGGCCGAGCGTCGCGTGGGCGAAAAGAGAGGTGAGCCGAGCGATCGCGTCTCGGATCTTCGCTACTCCCTGACACCCCCGCGTCGCCCCCATCCTCCTCATCCTCCTTCTCCTCCCCCAACCTCGCCTAATTTTTATCATCGGCGATTTTATAGCGAGCACCCGCGCGGCCGGTGGGGGGGGGGGCGGGGGAGGGGACAAAGTTATGTTTCCTCGCGCAGCACGGAGAGACCGTGTTCCCGATAGGGTTCCCACCCCCCCCCCAGCCACTCCTGCCGCTCTGCCCGACCATCGCGCAACCGGCGTACCCGTGGTGCTCGCGGGTCTCGCACAATGTTGCCGAGAATCTCCTCCGCGCGTGTACGGTTTATAGGCTTTATCGTTATCGAATGCTCGCGCTCGCATCCTTCTTCGTCGGCTTCGACGCGGATATCGTTTATGTGGGAGAAATATCGAGAGCGCGTCTTGAAACTTGTAATATATTTATTTTGAGCAATTATGCTTATACGGGGTCTGAAGGTATACATACACATATATAAGTATATCCAATATTCTGAAATCGAATAAGTAGCATTTCCTCTTATTGAGTAATAGGATCGATTTGACTTTGATCGAATATTAATTATTAATATGGTACCCTAAACAATCTCAAACTTTTTTGACAAATGCCTAGTTTAGCATCGGATACTAAGAGGTGGACATGAATATGACGAATATTTTCTGAAAATAATCATTCTCGAGTATTAAATACGAGGTACCTATTTGAACTGACATACTCAATTTGTTAAGTTAATATCGATGAGGTGGTTGCAGTATTTCAGTCGATATACGTATATCTTTTTTACTGGTACTAATTGAGAAAATTACATTCTCCTTGATTTTTCTTTTTGTAAATCTTCACTGAGTCGCGAAAATAAATAAAGAAATTCATTATATCGTCTTAAGTTAAAATCTACGTAGTCGGCTGATATGAATAAAAAGAAAGATCGTCTTTGGCTAATAATATTTCGTTTGATGTTGACTTATGTGTAAAATTGTTTTTTTTTTTTTATATTTCGTCGACTCTGCTTTAGCAAATATATATTTTAAAATACACGATAACATTGTTGAATTATATAGAGGCGCGGCTCCATTTTGCTTTTTCCCACGCGTGTGTTTGTGCCCTACACACACAGAATATATGTTTTTGCTCGCACTTTCTTTCTCAGGTATATATATATATATATATATATATATATATATATATATATATATATAACTATCTATCTATCTATCTATCTATCTATCTATCTATTAATACAGCCCGACCTTCTACTTTCTCATTTCCCTTCTGCGCATCGTCGAGCAAGCGATCCCATATAATCGAGCCTCGGGGTCGATTAAAACAGACGGTGGAGCGGCAGTGGAGGGGGGGGTGGGAGTAGGTGCCTTTGTGGAAAAAGCGCGGAATTCGCGCGGGAAGCTCGATCCAGTGGTCGATGGACAGTGCGAGTTTCCAAAAGAGAGCGGGGAAATATGAAGAGCCTCTGGCCATTGTGTTTTATACATATACGTATGAAGTGCGCGGAATTCAGCGTGGACTCGCCGTCGCTCGCCGCTCTTCGTCACTGCGAATGTCTCCGGGAAAAACTGCGGAACGTGCAGACCGATTATAATCGTATATAATGTCGTAGATATATATATACACACCCTCAAAAACGAATGGGAGCGGGTAGGGGAAGGAAACGCGCCGTTTCGAACATATAATATAGCCTTTGACAAACGAGCGAATTATTAATAATTGCTCTTTTCTCTCATTTTTTTTTTATTCTTTTGTTCGACGTCGATTGTCATACATTCCGCGCGCTTTTTTTTTTTTTAATAGATTCTTTGCTACTTCCGTTCGATCCAGTTGTCATCATTATATCCTCTTCCATGCATCTAGATAGCATTCGAATAATAAAGAGATTCTCGCGTGTACGCAATGCGAGCGAGTAACCCGGCAAACGAAACTATACGGAGCGAGCTATGCGAGAGCGAGCTTCGTGTAAGCGCGCGCGCGCGCGCACACACACACACACACACACACACACCACACACAAAATTGTCATTTGACTCGAGACCGCGAAAACGTTAACAGTAATGATGTAATTTCAGCGTCGATCGATCGACGCAAGGATATAATAACGTGCGCGCGAGCGCTGGCGGTGGCCAACTGTAATTCGACATTGAGAAGCGACGCGCGACGAAACGGCAAACCGCGATCCTCATCCGATTTACCATTGCGAAATGATTTCGATGCGCTTATCCCTAATATTGGGGAATGCGTTCTGGCTTATGTATAGAATAATAATAATAATAATTTTTTATTACTGGATTATTCTCTTGTCAGAACAGCAATGACAATCTAATAGATTGATAAAACAAATAAGAGGTATTTTTTTGAAAAAGAAAAACAGAAAAAGAAAAAGAAAAAAAAACACGGACCTCCCTCGCGTCGAATGTATATACTGTACATGTAAATCGCGAAGAAAATCTCCTTGCGCACACGTATCCCGAAGCCACGCGTCTTCCTTTATTACATACGTCGATCGCCTCCAGTTCAACTTTCAGACGAGAATATTACACAGGTATATATTAATAAAATGTAACGGCTTCGGGGGACGGAATGGTTGGGAGGGGGGTGGGAAAAAGCGGCAAATGCAAATTCGCGATTTCAAGACAGAGCGCCGGCGGCAACGTCGAACGCTCCGTTCGTCTTCGAGGCGAAGCGCTCGTCACGGGACGGGCAACGGTACAGTAATATATATATATATTCGATATACGCAATGTACACGATAAGAATAGAGGTAGGGGGGGGGGGTAATATGCATTACATGCACCCGCTGTATATGCTTACATTACATATACACGTGGCCGCGCGTCTAATAACATTATCAATAACAAAAACAATAATAACAATAATAATATGAGTAATACGCCGTTCCCTCGCGCGACCGATGACACTCTACTGAATAACATGCGCGATGCATCCGAGAAGGCCGAAGGCGGCTGGCTATGCACACGACGACGCCTCGATGTCTGTGGGAGGTCTCGCCGCGGCGTTGGGCGGTGGGTGGGAGGTGGGGGGGGGGGGGGCGGGGTGGTAGATGGAAGCGAGCGAGCGAGCGGGGCAAAGGGGCGGGCGGGCCGTGGCCATTAGCGCGCGCGGGCGCGTCTGAGAATTTCGAGTCGATAGCAATCATCGATTCGTTATCGCGCGCTAATGGATGCGAATAAATAAGCGCCCCCCCTCCCCCCCTCCAACGGCGCCGTCGCTCCCCGCGCCAGCCGCCGCGGCGTAGCGCTAATTAATAAACAATTCGATTAATCGAGCGCTCGAATTAATTGTCGGCGGCGGCGGCGGCGTGGAGGACGACGACGACGACGACGACGACGACGACGACCGGGTCCGGCGGAGCCTCGCCCCGCCTCACTTTTTGCCCCGCCTCGCCGCTCTAGCGCGCCGGGACGCGGCCGATCGTCCTTAATTTATACGGAGGGGACGCGCGCGGGGCCGTATAATCCCGCTCGTAATTTCTAATGGGGATCGCGTGCGCCGGGGGGCCGCCTCCGCCACCGAGGGCGAGAGCTTCTTATGCGCGCTCCAAGTCCGACCCGCAGTATAATAGGGGCACGAGAACAACGACGACAAAGACAATTGCAGCGGCGGCGAGAACGGCAACGACGACGACAACGACAACAACAACAACAACAGAAGCAGCAGGGGCAACGATATAACGCACGGAAGTGTTGCCAATGTTTTCATACATCGGATACTTCAAATCAACCTCCATATCTTTCCACATTAAAGTTACAGCCTTAAATATGATAAGTTTGCTGCGCTCGGCATTATAATGGGGTTACAATCGGTATTATAAGGGGATTATAATTATATCTTGGAATTCTACATTAGCAATCGCTCCTAACCATGCGGATCAATAATTATTTAAGGAAAATCCATAAAGTCAGTGGTTTGTACATATATATATATATTGCAAGTTTCCTGTATAAATTATAAAGCGAGAGCGATTTAATCCAGGAGGGAGAGGGGTAATATCGTAGGTTTACTTTTCTAATGGGCGTGATACGTGTAAAAACAGTCATCCTAATGAATCCGCCCGCCTGGTGAGCGAAAGTGGCAAAAAGCATCGTCATTATATATACGTACACACATACACAACAGAGCATGGTAGCTGTACATTTCTTCGTCTAAGATTATTCGAAATTAATTTACAGACTTATGAAGATTGCTTCAAGTTTATACAAACTTTTATGCTTTTATAAACAATTTAGAATATCAAAATAAATAATGTAATGAGTTAATTAGAAGATATTCCAAAAATAGTTTGTAGAAAATTTAACCACATTCATAGAACTGTGACTACTCTTTATTCTCCATTGTTTCGTACTACTTGCTATCTTTGTCTTGTCGTAGATTACTATTTTATATATTTACTATTACTAAATATTTACTATTTGATCAAATTCTATTTTCAATTGAACGCACTATGCATATCAGTAGAGCAAAAGGGAAGAAGAAAGAATTTATACTCATTCTTCATATTCTACTGCAAAAATCTGCAATCATCCATGCATAGGACATATGATGCAAAATTGACGGTCGCTCAGCGAGGAAAAATTGCAGGTAATATAAAAAATAGTCGTCGCAGCCGTGGCGTAGATCTCTAAGTCAAAAGTCGAGCTTACACTTCCGTAAATAAATAAATAAATAAATAAATAAATAAATATATATATATATATATATATATATATATATAATACACGCCCCACCCCAGCAGGACGAAGACTCGTATCGGCGCGCGAGCACGAAAGCTCTCCATCAGCGCGCGCACCACAAAACTATAATAACAGGCCGCTCGTAAAAAGCGCGGCCGTATTATATAGAGATCTCGCTCACGAAATCTCGAGGCGCGGGCGCGCCTCGCAGGGGGCAATAACAAACGGTTCGAGAGCATCGTCTCTATATCTCCCTCTCACGTTTTTTAGCGCCCCCGCGTATCCTCGCGCTGCGCGTTATGTCGATTATATATATATATATAGGCTATGCGAGCGAGTTAATTAAGTTCGTTCGGCGAGAAAAAGGGTTGCCGCTCCACACCTGGCTCTCCTTTTGTCTTCTAAGTTTGTATCTATCTAATATGACGCACGCGCGCGCGAAATATTTTTCGTCCCTGCGACTTGCTTTCGTGCCTGCGCGCACATGACCACACTCGTCTCTTTATATATATATATATATATATATATATATATATATATATATATATATAGAGAGAGAGAGAGAGAGAGAGAGAGAAATACCGCCACCGCTGTTCGGAGCTTAAGCGATTCCACAAAGGCTGCGATGTTAATAAAGAGCGCCAGTTCGCTCGCGATTGAATCGCCGATCGAAGACGGCGAGAGAGCGAGAAGGCCGTAAAGAGAAATGCAGCGGGGGATGGGGGCGAGGGCGGGGCGATGATCGCGAGGTGCACCGCGCCCGGAGATAGAGAGTGTATTTGTATAAATGATCGAGCGATTAATCTGAAGCTTCTTTGTTATACGAGACCAGAGGGAATTTCTCCGATCTATAATATATATCCTACTTCGATTTTCATTGGTATACCAGTACGGAACTATACGTGTATGAAAAACATTATCGGATTTAGATAAATGGAAATTTCGCAGGTAATTTATGTATTAATAAAAAAAAAGGATCTATAGTAGTATTTCACGGAAATGAGACTGGGAATGAAGATAGGATCAAGGAGCTCACAGTGAAAGACCTCTTATATCGAATACTTTTGAAATCACGTTCACTCACTGTGAACCGATTATTACTATAGTGATTCGTAAATATAGAAAATTTTCGGACGGGACTGAAAGATTCTTAAATAGATCCTATAAAGACGCGTTTCTAATGATCCAGCAAACAATACGGCAAGTTCATATATAAGGCTACAGCGCCGAATTCATCCGAACAAAATGAACTCTCAAAGGACATGTTCGAATTTTTAAAACAGATTGGAGCTCTGTGACCTCTCGTATGGATCTCGCCCGGCAAATTGGCTTCTATAGATCTATGGCTTACGTGAATAAAAAGCAAGCGTTCGAAGCTGGAAGTTTTCACCACTCACCTGAAACAGAAAAAGATGAACTAAAATTAGGCATAACGCTAATAAATCTACATAAAAAACTCTATATTATATATATACACATATGTATGTACGTATATAAATCAAATATTCCTATAAACCGTTGTCTATATTTCCAAAACAGGGGAGGGGGGCAACCAAAATATTGCAATACCGGCGCAGTCTCAACCAAGTTTCAACCAAGCCAATGATCGACTTTCAGAACGTATAATACAGGAGGCGATAAACGAGCCCGACGTTGCAAACTTTAATTTGATTTCGTATACTTTCCTACACACACGCGCGCGCGCGCACGGGCATTTGGAGTGCACTTCCCGGGCGCGGGAAAAATACATGTTAACGGGACGAGTTTGCCTGTATCTCTGCGCTAACGAGTCGCTATATGGCCGTGGTACAAGAGTGGTGCAAACTATATATATATATATATATATATAGTTGCGAACACGGCAATAGCGAATATTTTTTCTTCCTCCGCTCAGCTCATTCACACACACATACATATACACACGCGCGCGCGCGCACACACACTCCCGTGTTGCGAGTATAAAACTTCTTAAAAAGCGGGGGCAACTTTATACTCTGGACTCCTAAATTGTATAAATAAAGTCGCCGAGGCGGAGATTGGATTTCAAACCTTTTTTTTCTGTTGCGGCAAGTTGTCCTTGTTTACTGTACGATCGTTTAGTATTATATATATATATATATATATATATATATATATATATATATGTATGTATGTATGTATGTATGTATGTATGTATGTATGTATATAGGTATAGGGCAGCAACGTGAAAACCGAGATGTCCGGTATAATGTGTTCAGAGTGAAATATGTTTCTTTTCATCTTCAAGGATGGAAATCTGGATAACGAAATGAAAATGTTAGTATCTTCGAAAAACCGTTACTTGCTTCGTTAGATTTAGAGGGTTAATAAAAGCAGTACGGAAAATTGCATACCGACCATAATTTCCTAACTGAAATAGTTGTTTTTGTTTATCAATTGTATTGGAGAACTTCGTTAACAGACTCTATATACAAAGATAAGTAACACTGTCAAACAGTTCTTTGCCAAATTATTGGATTTCTTAAAGTGTTTGCATGGATTATCAAAAATGAGCAATCAGTACGATTTTTGAAAATCTTAGCAATATTAGTTCGATGAGCGCACAATTGCTTCGACGAATACTCGAAGGAGTCAAATCAGTTTTTCACAGCTTGTGGGAACATATTCCAGTTTCGCAACGTCATTCATAACTTAATTCAGTGCCGCAATTGGAATACTCTTTGTAAAATCATTTAACAATTCGACAGAACAAGTGACTCTGACACTTAAATGGCTTAAAATCCAAAGTTATATCCATAAAGCCACGTAATGATAATATATATAATAAACATTTAGATTGATAAACATTAATGTCTAGAAACTTATGAGTAAATTTTAAAATAGAATTAAAAGGAAAATACACGAATCTTCATGAATAAAACTTTTGTCTGGTAATATTTCTTTCAAATGAGAAAAAAGTTATCAAGACAAAGGGTATAATCCTTATTGATGGACTAAGCGCGGACAAAGCTGAAAATTCGCTCGTTTTCTTATTCCAATCCTTTTCGCTTCATCTCATTCTCTCATTCACCTCTACCCCCTCACCCAACTCCTTTTTCTTGTCAGGAGCGCAAATATTACGTCCGAAGATCGTTATTTTCGCATCCAGGCTCGTTAGAAGCACGATAATGGGGCCCTCGTTCTTTTTAACCCGACTTCCTTTCTCTTTGGCCTCTCTTCCCCCTCCCTGCCCCCGGCCCCTTCCGCATATCTGTTTAGCCCGTCGTCTCGTTCCCTTTTGCCACCGGGCCGCGCGAACTCGAGAGGGACGAGGCAAGGTGGGGACTCGCGGAGGTCGGTGGAGAGAGAAGGGTGGTGGATGCGGGGGGAGGCTAATTTGCGTTCCTCGCGATCCCCCCCCCCCACAACCACCCAGGCAGCGATCGGCCGAACGAGCGCGAGACCGCTAAGTGAGAGAAGCGGGGGGGGGTGGTGGTGGTGGTGGAAGGAAGCCGAACGCGAGCGTGCGCCTGTGATACTGTAACGCGGGCCCTGTAATGGCAATCTGGCAATGAGCGAGCGCGGTTAATACCGCGTAACTAACCGGAAAACGCGCCAAGCTGCGAATTATCGCCGCGTTCGGACGCGAGCGCTAAGTCCCGTCCCCCTTACACCTCCCCCCCCCCGCCCCTCACACCACTCGCCCCTGTTTTCAATTAAGAACAGAGTAGTAAGAATTTAATTAAGAATGAGGAAAAAGCATTATTACAGGACCGTCGGCCCGCGCTGCGTCGTTAACGTTAGATGCGTGAAATTGAATGTCATTGAATAAATAGCGCCTCGAGGTCGATATATTTGCTTTTTGCGTTGCAACTTGATTACCCGTTAACGTATACGCGCGTCAGATGCGGACGCATACGCGACATAAAATCCCGGGGACTTCTCGCCCTGGGAACGCTCGATCGAGCCCGACAGAGTCTATTCGAATAACGATAAGGTTGGCGTTAATCTTCCGCGAATTCGTATTAGAAGAGTCTCGCGGAGGTCGAGCGATTTTCTAAAAAAGGGGAGAGAGAGAGAGAGAGAGAGAAAAAAAACGCCCCGCACGGTGAGTTGGCGAGGACTTCCGACCGAGTTCCGTAAAGAATTCGAGGTGCCCGCAGACGGCCGATTAAACACTACAAACAGTTCGCCGAGCTCGAATGAGTTCTTAAAATGTTGGAATGAATTCGACTCACCGCGAGGGAGCTGCGCGCGGACTCGTTCGTTTTTTTTCTTCTTCTTCTTCGCCTTTAACTCGGACAAGAACCTCGCGACGGCTCGGTCGAGCACGTACGGAACTCTGTCGCGATCCGTTCTGTATTCGATAGAACACGTTCACCATACAATGGCAATTTATTCACTCTATAACGCTGCTCAGTGCGCCCGACGCTAAAAACTTGAATCTTTTCTCGTACTTTCTCATTTTAATTTATGGCACTGAATCAACGGCGATTGTATTACATTCCTTGACCGTGTGTACGGAGCGAGGGTTTCGCGAAAATTCTAAAAATTTCGATCACTACATAGACGCGATATAAAAAAAAGATTAATGGATTAACCGGCTACAAAATCCTTCTATAAAAATACTAAGCGCGAATTAAGAAAAAAAAAATTCCAACAGGTGTATTAAACTGTTCTTTGAAATGTAGCACTGACATTGACGATAAGGCGATGAAAACTTCTTTGCACTTCGTCGCTCTCTTCCTGCCGCGGGAAGACGGACACACCTTCGGACAGTGCGAGATGAGTCCATTCGTTTTGCAATTATATCTATCTATAATCTATTGCTAATAATCTGAAAAGAAAGCGTTCGTTCGTGTGGTCACGGCAATCTAAAAAAATCACTTAACCAATTGCAGTGAAATTTGCGACAGAAAAGAATTTCGGTATTGTGCGGTAACCTAGGATAAGGATAAGTTTTATTTTAAAATTTATGTTACATCAATTAAAAAGATATTTATTCATATTCTTAGCTTGAGATTAGTATCGTTCTGCACTCTGTCATCAGATGGCGGAACGCAAATGGTAACTTGCACGTATCTAAAGTTTCGGTTACCTAATTTTGTCTTTTTTTATTTCAAGCAAATTTCTAATCTCGTAGTTGATGGCGAATTCATTTTTGAGTAAATTTTTTTCCCTACACCATCATTTGCGAAAGCTGGCTTCTGAAATATTTGAATTCGTCGGTGAGTTTTCGAAATTTTTCTGACCACGTAACCAAACGCTGCCTCTTCTTAATGTTACACTGAAACTGATCTTTTTCATTTTACCTAAAAGTAATGCACTATATATAGAGATTGTCGGTTACAGATAATTATCGCGGACGAAGCCGAGGCGAAGAATACCTGTGACGAATGCAAAGGTAACTCGCGACGAATCGTAAACGTATGTACAGTCGCAGTGACGTTTATTGCCTGCGACGAGGGATATGTTTTCGGGGAGGGGGCATCTCCCGCGCATCCCATACTTCGAATAGACATACCTCCCCCTCTTCTCCATCAACATCCGATCATCGGGTAAATACTGCGGTTGATGGACGATTCGCATATCGCATATATATATATATATATATATATATATATATATATATATATATATATGTAAAACGCCCGAGAGAGAATAACCGCATAATATGCGTGGACGCCCGTCGCTTGTATCATAAGTCGAGATGCGAACGAGAAAAATCTGTTACAAGCGCCGCGGCCCCGCGACGCGAGGGTACGAGGGGGTGGGGGGTATAACGGGACGCAAAATTCATCGGACACACGGGCGTGTTTCGTGAATTATTTCCGGTCGGAGATTCGAGAGGAGGAGGAGGAGGAGGAGGCGGAGCGGGAAAGGGGGGCGACGAGGACGATGGACGATCTTAGGTAACTTCGATGTTCACGATACTCTAGCGTATGTCGTCGGCTGAATTTTTTCTCAGGCGATATCAGTTGCCCGTATTTCTATTGTCTAGCAGTGATGTATAGTTCTTGTCCTGGAAACGATATATAGATTTTAATTCGTCTGCATTTACAATTTGTGTATTGTACTGGAAGAAACGTAACTCGTTCAGCCTTTAATTTAAATAGTCGCCGAGCACTTGCATCTGATTCTGAATATACCATCAGGTATCGCAAGCACAATTATTTATCTCATGCTTTTTCGATCAAAAAAAAAAAAAAAAAAATTGACTCAATACGAGTATTGAGTAGAGGAAAAACAATATCTGAACTTTTATATGCATATGTTAAATACGAAAAATGTGCCGGACGTTTGAACTTGGAAGGTGATTACGAGGGGATCGACGATGCACGTTGTCCTCATATACTTTGGGCGAGCAGACACAGACACACAACACACACACACACACACACACACACACACACACACACACACACACACACACACACACACACACATATATATCAATATCTATTATGCGAAATCTATTTGCGATCCTAATGCGCTTGTTGTTCGTTCGGTGGCGCCGCGTGTCCGTGGCAAGCGCACGGGTACTGCAATATAGTCCGTACACAGGTGGAAGAAGTCTCGGTAGCACACCCCAACTTCCAAGAAGTACAACGGTCGACGGTTTCCCGGTACGCCCTCTCAAATTTGCAAATATCATGCTCAGTAAATATCTTTTAGATAATAAAAAAAACTTCGACTATATACATATATATATATGTAATAGTGAGGGAACACACCTTGCGCTATACACGAGCCCTCATATGCCATTTCTTTTTGCGAGCGCGCGTGCGCTGGCGGGCGACGGGTCACACAAAGTGAAACGACTTCCTCTCTCTCTCTCTCTCTCTCTCTCTCTCTCTCGACGTATATAAACAGCTGCGGCGATAATCGTCAATAACCAAGAGAGACCGGCTCATTTGCGCCCCCCAACGGCTCGGTACGAAGAAACGCGCACGTGTGCGAAAATGGCTTTATCGATGTATTTTTTCTTCCGTATTTTTTTACGCCTGCCTTTCTTCTTTTTCCGGTCGCAGCAGAAGGTAACCGGACTGGGCGTATATGTATATATGTTGGGGAGGGAGGAATATACTTAGCCGGGACAGCTGTGAGAATAGATCGGTCTGTATGCGTGCGCGGCGCGTGTAAGTGTGTGCATATGGAAGTCGCGAACGGCTGATTAGCTTGACGCGGGTTGGGTTGAACGGCTTAGCGAAGTATTTGTTCGAGCTATATATATATATATATATATATATATATATATATATATATATATATATATACATATCGAATCATTCGGATTTCAGCGCGAACGACTGTTTGCACTTGGGCTATTACGCGCCTATCTATAATAGTACTATATATATATATATATATATATATATATATAAAATAAGGCTTGCTATCTCTGTCTTAATTGAGTATTAATATATTACATAACTCAATGATTTACGCGGATGTGTATGTATTTGCCGATTTGGAAAGGCAAACTTTAACTCAGCATTAATGTGCGTATATATCAATAATGGTATAATAATTATAATAGTTTTAGCCATATATGCCCAACGATAATTGTATATCCTTCTCGATGGATTTCATAAATTGCGTTATAAAAAATATTTCCGAACGCTCCTTTCGCGAACAATAAACCTTAAGACGATAATATGGGCATTTAACCCGCATTTCACAAAATGAACGATGGCTTATAAACATAATTTATGGCGAAAATAATTATGCATCTTTTTTAATTACTATATAAATATAGTTTTCCGACTTTTCATTTCAGTTCGCGCGTGCAAGTGCGCACGATCTACGATATTTCTTTCCACGTGTAGTCTCTCGTATATTAAGGGAACCGACAATAAGGCAAAACTGTTAATTACGCTTATGTAGCGTGACAGTTGGGTAAGGCGCGATCCGCGACTAATATAACATATACACGAAAAGTTAACGATATAGTTGTAAAAGTGCGCCGCGCCAATGGACTCGGCCGCGGGGATTTGCGAGCCGCCCATAGCGCGGAATTATCTGCTGATTAAATATTCTCTCTTTATATATATCCCTTCCCTTATGCACGAATTTTATAACCATCTACACGCTTCCTGAAGCGTCGAAAAATATTCTCACCTTTGCTGACTTGGGTTGGTCCAGAACCCACCCTCCCCTAATAAAGTTAAGAAACTTCCACGGCAATACTTCGTCTTAACCTTGTATTATTGCCGCTGTTGTCGCTCTAAGTATTATCATAATTTAGGGGCCCTCATAGTCATTCCCTGTTTACGTGGAATTTAAAGCCGTTTCGCCGAATCTATAAGTAATCGCCATCCTTCCAAAGTAAAGCATTGTATTTTAAAATGTGCGAAAAACGAGAACGATGCTCATGCCACGGATGCGTCCCTTTCGATGGAACGCAGAATAGCCGCCCGCTAACGACGATCGGGCACCCCATAAACATTTTAATAGGACGCTGTCGCGTACAATATGTACAGTAAAATTAATCGTACGATTATAACGGGAAAAGGTGATGCGACAAAAAGTAATATAAATATATATATATATATATATATATATATATATATATATATATATACACACACACATAGACACCTTCAATAGCCCTCTCGTTATAAGACATTAAAGACGATCCGGCAATGCTGCTTTTACAATCGCTCGGGCAAATCAATTCCTTCGGCAGCTCCCAACCCGGAAGATTGTGCCTGGCACGCCATCGTTTCGCTTATAGAACAGCAGTATATGACCGCAAATGCGCAACATCTCTCTCTCTCTCTCTCTCTCTTCTCTTTCTAGCGATCCACCTTCTCCCACGCGTTGCAATGCCAGCCGGCGTGCGCGAGCGTTATAAGCAGCGTATAAACCCGCGCGAGTAGTAGTAGTATATATATATTGAAGAAGGGTGAAGAAAAAGAGCGGCGCCCGCGGCGCGATTTATCGACTTGGCAAGTATAACGGCAACAGCTATATACAATTTAATTAGATCGGGAAAAAGGAGAAGAGAAAGGGAGAGAGAGAGAGAGAGATAGAGAGAGCAAGAGAAAGAGGGATAAAGAGAAGAAAAGCCCCGCCCAGAATCTCTGTCTGCCGCTGCCTCGGACTCTTCAGAGCGATGGTATGATCGTGTTGCTGGTCCGGCGTTATTGGTCAGTCCGCGCGAACGAGGAAGTAGACAGAAAAGAAAGAGACAGGGGTAGAGAGAGAGAGAGAGAGAGAGAGAGAGAGAGAGAGAGTGGCGGGAAAAAAGCGGCGGAGCCGCGTCTCGAGAGCCGGACGAGGAAGGAGGGCGCAAAGCAGAGACGAAGCCATTAGAGCCAAGACATCCTGACCCAGTAAAGGCCAAGATCGAGGATTCGGTTTATTATATGAGAAATTAACTCTCTCGACCTGGGCTCCACGCGGCCCGCGGCGGTCTGTCCCCTATTTGTGTTGTATATATATATATATATATATATATATATATATATATATATACCGGCGTGACCACGGGAGTTCGACGACCGTTTCCACCCCGTTTGTGGAGATAATGGGCGGACACCGGGCGACGAGTGACGACGACGACGCCGCCGAGCGCAGAAATGGACTTGCGCGCGCGCGCGCGCGCGTTAGGATAGTCCGAGAGGAGGCTTCTCCCAAGAATTTTTCCATTATTTTTCGTACGAGCTATTTCAACTGTCTCCTATATACCAATGGTACACGCTCATAGGTGCATGCTAATAGGCATTTAATTGAAGTATTATTTTCAATCATCAAGTATCATTCATTAATTTATTATACGGATAAAGAGCAATCGTTTATGGTTAAGACCAGGCGCAGGTACCTTCTATTCTTCTTTTGTCTTGGGCAGTATCTCCGGCCCTTGTGGTCTGCAGCGGTCGGTAAATCAAATACGAGGAGAAATGTTTAGAAGAAATTACAAAAGCTACGGAAACAAGCTATAGTTATACTTTAGCATACGAGGAAAGACAAATTCTTTACTGCAATTTTGATCTCTTTTCAACGTTGCTTTATGAAACATCGTCGACTTGAACATGACAATTACATAAAAGTACATATGAAAAATTCACAATTTGAATTGTTTTTTTTTACACGTTAATACAAAATAATACTAGGAAGTTTTCTCATTTTTATGAGACTCTCGCCATAAATTTCGATACATTCCGTATGAATGCGCTGTGTGTAACAGTAACGCGACCCTGTTGGACGCAAGGAATTCCCATGAGTATAAATCAGAGAGCGAATACACGGTGTTGCAGTGCCACCGTGTCTACGACGCAAGATGGGGTTAAGCGATGCAGGTCCCGCCTTTACGCGTTTACCTACTTATCTTGACTAAACGCCAGGCGGCTTCCTCCTTACCCGTAAGCGGCAAAATTACAGGTTAGCATATAACTCGAGCCAAGTTTGTTAATGAGTGGTCTATGTATTGTTTTCTCACTGGGCTATCGTCTCGAATTCGAAACATATACAAATCCATGAACGTTGCGCCGAATGATGAATTTCATAGTTAACAAGTACTTACGTGTAACAAATCGATCATAGAACGGCAATTCGTATGCAAATAACTAAATGTTCATTTTCAGAAATTTCATTATATAAGAAAATACAGACTGATCAACCACAAACAGCAGTTTCCAATAAACTAGGAAAATAGAGGCGTTGTAAAATTTACTAAACTTCTTCGTAAAATTTAGAAGATTCTAATTCCGTTAGCAGTCAAAACCTATGACTTTCAGTAATTTTTCCTAAATTATCATTGCACTTTAAAATGAGAGTAAATAGGGAATTCGACGGTAACTAACGCTGAATTAAATGTGTAAATTTATATTCATACACACTATGATAGTGGCAAAATAAATTTATCGTACAGCTCAGAAACGCGAGTCAATCTTCTTCCATCGTTGAACGCACGAAGGTTTAATAATAAAATATATATTTGAAAGAACATTTCCGTGACTGCGTGTCACAGCTGATCGGTTCATCCGAAGAAAAAATCTTTATATCGAGCCATATCTATATACCGAGCCTCACTATATTCCGAGTATCACTTAGAATCAAAATTATTCTTTGCTTCAACTCAATCCAATTTTATTTCGATCTAAATGGATATCGTTCAATTTCCCATGCCATTATCAACGCTTCCAGAAATGTATTATTCGCTGGATTTGTGTATCTAACTGTTTTTTAAATGCATTTATTATTATAGCCTGTTATTGCATTGTATACCCTTTCAGACACTCGTAATATGCTACAGTATAATACAATAGATTCATTGATAGCGATATATAATTTTTAATTCTAAATATTCATCACGGCAACATGTGCAGTTCATGAAGAATCATCTATCTATCCTTCTAACCCCCCTGAACTGTTCAGGACAATAGCTATTCCTCCCGTATCCCCGTAGGCAGAATAGATATACACCGTTATCACCACACTTCAAGTATATAATATAAATCCAGCGGTGAGACTTGTCGCTCGTTCTCCCCACCCCCCTCTTGCCACCGCTCACTCAGATACACAGCCCACGGTTCTAAAAACCCCTCGTCGCCGTCGCTCTCCTCCGCCCGCCCCTAATTTTCCCCGCATCGCCGTGGACTTATAAAGTTTAATTACGCGGTATTAGCGTCGCATACACACTCGACCCTCTCCCCCCCCCCATCGCTTGCGTTATCTGCCACCAACCAACCTACCTACCAACCCCCATCCTCATTTCGCGCGCCCTGCCGCTGTATGCCGAGATACATATACATGTATGTCTGTATGCATACACACAGCAGCGCGCGACGTCGCGTAATATAACAACGTAATCCTGCGCGCGGCGGGACGCGGCAAAAATGAGGGAGTGGCGGGGGCAGGACATCTCGCGAAGCTCGTTCGCGCGGCGCGCCCGCTAATCGGCTATCATCTTTCATGCGGACCGCCGAGCCGGAGGGTAAAACTGAGGGGGGAGGGGCGGGAGCTCGCCTCGCTCGTTTAAGCTTATTTACGAACGGAGCCACGAGCTTTTTGCGCCGCACGCACGCGCCCGGCACTTTTTAGCGCCGCCGGCTGACGTCACGGATGAAGATCGAGCCGCGGTTCGGTTCTTTCGAACCCACTGTGTTGTTGCGGCGATTCCGTTTATCTCGATTTTTTTTAGGCCTACGAGTTTAATTAATTTCGCCATTCGCGGATGGGAGGGGACCGGGTCCTTTTCGCACATATGATCGGTGTTACACTTAGACATTTTCTTCTCTGGCTAAATGCTAAAAAAACGGACATTTCGGGATTTTCATTTTATGTAGATATGTTCAATTATCTTTTACAAGAAGTATCTACAAGAGTATGAGAAATTTATGGACAGAAAATTACGTCATATTATATATATATAAACCAATAAAAAAGAACGAGGAAAAGAAAAACACAATTCGAAAGTTGAAGTTCGCAACGATCGTCGCACTGCGCCGTAGATTTGCATCGACTAAGACCGTATATAACAAATCGCTCCGACTGTGTGATTTTTTTGTCACACCGTCAGGCCGATTGACGCTCGTAAGTATAATATAAATCATCGTTGCATTGTTTTCCCGGACTTGTCCGTTTTGGGAATTCGGAGAAGATCAAAAGTACAATGTTCTACGTTAATTGAAAAGAAGCAAGCATTCAAGTAATATACTAAAAAAAATCGGCTAAAAGAAGTCACGATCTGATACAAATAATGATTTCTATGCGCGCGCGCCCGCGCTTCAAACGAGCCCCGCCTGCTCTAAAAACTATCTAGAATAAGGGTGGAAAAAAATTTTGCGGAGCCCGTCGTCTGGATCTTACATATATACATTACATAGAATAATTCTAATCGCAGCGGACAGACCGGATCCAAAGAAATCGTGGATCGCTTATATACCTGCGCACAGGCACAGACACGCGCGCGCGCACACCTGGCTCTTCGCTCTCGTTATAGTCAAGAGCGAGTTTACCTGTCAATTAATTTTCTAACGAGCAATGATTTACGGATGGACGGGGGAACGGGGGCGCTGCCCGGCGAGAACTATTTTTGCCCCGCCCTTACTGAAAAACCGGGATTCACGAATATATATATATATATATATTTATAAAGCATAAACAAAGAATGGTCGAGGCTTTCTCGTGGCTCTCGGGGTCCCAATTATAATTCCTCGCCCTGTCTCTTGCATCGCGCATCCTCGCAGACGGGCTCCTCGACGAGCGCGCCAACGGTGTAAAATGATTACCCGCGATCTATTATCGGACCTCGCGCCCCGGCGATTCGATTTGTTATAGCGTGGAACACGATAGCGGAGAGCGCAGGGGTATGAAGGATATAGATGGATGGACGTATGTATGGATGAGTGGATAGACGGATCGTTCATTTAAATTAGGAATTCCAGGATTTTATTGCAATAACATTAATATCGCACGTTGACCAGAGAAATTCTATAAATGTAGAAACAATAAGAACAACATCAACCACAACAACGACAACGAATGCTCTTAATGCTCACGATTTCTTCCTACTGTGGTGAAGTTTTGAATATGTAGAATGTGAAGGAACTCGTTGAAATCGAAACAAATTAAATAACGATGCATTATGAAGAGATCGGTGACGTCTATATACACGTATGCTTTCAATGATAAGCGCCCAAGGGGGGTGTTTGATTTATCGGATGCGTTAATCCGAATATCTTATATATACAAGCGTGTGTGCACGCGCACTCGTGTGTGTGTGTGTGTGTGTGTGTGTGTGTGTGTGTGTGTGGGGGGGGGGATGTATTAAATCATCATATGTTACAAATTGGAACCGGGCGCGGATACGATCGAACTAATAAACCAATAATTATATATATATATATATATATATATATATATATATATATATTTCATGCCGCTGTCGAAATAAATGTTTAATTCAATATATAGGAAATCTCGATGTGATATCTCTTCGCGGCATAGCCTGAATGTGAACAAAAAAAGAGGGATGGAGGGAGGGAGTGAGTGAGAGAGAGAGAGAGAGAGAGAGAGAGAGACAGGCAGAAGGAAATGATATAGACGTTCAGTTAAAAAGCCGATCGACCAAGCGTCTGGTATAATGTAACTTCTAAATAGTCTCGCTACACACCTCGGGGCAATATTCCGTTCGCGTAAAATACACACACGCGCGAACGCACGCGCGCAGAGAGAGGGAGAGGGAGAGAGAGAGAGAGAGAGAGAGAGAGAGGAATATCAGCGAGAACCGACCTCTATATTATTTATATCGCGAATCGAAAGATAAACACGAGGAAAATGCTCCGACTTTATTATAGAAACCGGCCGAGCCGGCCCGCCCGGGGCCTCGCGCGCTAATGGGCGACGACGCTGGGGAAAAGAATAAGCGAGAGAGTGCTTTAGAGTGAATTGTATATATGTATGTGTATATATATATATATATATATATATATATATATATATATATAGAGAGAGAGAGAGAGAGAGAGAGAGAGAGAGATAACAGCGAAATGCGCCGGAATCCTTTGACGACTTTTTTCTCCTCGACCCACTCCATCCCCATCCTCCCTGCCTCGCTCCAGCCGAACGAGGCACGGTTACGCACCTTCCTTCCCGTGGGGCATCAAATATAAATACATCCTTGGTGTATCTAATCTATATATGTATAATGTAATAGAAAGCGGCTCTCCCTTGCTACGCCCCCGCTTTCCATTCGACGATTGTATCGTACGCCGCGACTCTACGCGGGGGAGGATGATCGTGCGCGCGCGCACACACACACATACACACACGCACGCACACTCCGCCATAATAGAATTATCTTCAATGAATGTATCTGCGCATCAGTCGCACACGCTTTTAATCATTTCTCCATTATCTACGGCGAAAGTTGCTGCGACGCACCAGATCCACGGCAGCTCTCTCTCTCTCTCTCTCTCTCTGTCTCTCTCTCCCTCTCCGGTTGCGTTGAAGTTTCCTATATAACAGACAGAAAGAGGCTTCGTTGCGCGAGCGCACGGAGGTCTTTGAACGAATTTCGGGGCTCGTGCTCCAAGTGTATTATTAAGTCTTATATAGTGGATTATAACTGTCTCTTTGATAAGGTCCCGTACATATATGCACAAAAAGCTTTAATTAAACGGGTAGCAAGTTTCTTGCGAGTAGAGACAAGAATTAGATCCTCCGAATATGATATTAATAATGAAAGAATATGTATCCTAATCTGTTCTTGCAGAAGGCAAGAAAAAGCAAAAAAAAAAAAAAAGAAAAAGAAAAAGGTACGCGAGGAATTTTAATGCTCGACAAGAAATTGGCCCTATTAAAATATATATCATAAATTACATATATCTGAATATTACTTTTACTTAATATTCGAATCGCTTTTACACGCCATGGATCATGACAAAACCTCGATTCCCACCCCCCTTGAAAACTATAAAGAGCAATATTGTTTTTAATTTCAGACCTTAATTAATAGTTTTCATAGCCAGAGAGGGTTTTACACGCGAGCTCCTTCGATCGCTTCGCTTCCGCATTTCAACTTTCTAAAAATTTTAACCTTAATGTTTTAAGAAGTGCAACGATCGTCCGGTTTCCGTTTACAATGCATCGGAGATGAAATCCAAAAATGCCAACATATATATATATATATATATATATATATATATATAGTTATTTATTTATATCTATACACAATAATTATGATCGATATCCAATTTCATCTAGATCTTCGTCAATGGCAAAATCGCACGTAAGCAACCTTGTACAAAGGATACGGACTATGCAACAGCAATCGCGGTTCTTTGAATCGCGCCGCGGCCCCAAAAGACGCCCATGTCCAAGGGACTTATATATCGGCATAAATGATCGTGTAACCGCAGAAAGTCATCGACGTATAAAAGGGCCAGTCGTCGAAGAGTAGAGGGGGAGAGAAAGAGAGAGGCTCAAACTCAGCGATATATATATATATATATATATATATATATATATATATATATGTATATGTGTGCGCGCGCGCCCACGGCGCGCGAGAGAATGGCGCGTGCTCGCTCGTAAAATTCGAGAATATCGCGAGGACGATCACGAGTGCATAAAGCAGCAGAAGGGGGTGGGAGCAGGCGCGCGTCTTCCGCTCGATTTGCCCCCCTCCTCCCCCTGCCGCCCGCCGCCACTCACGAGAGACACGGGGGAAGCGGTAAAAGGAACTCCGAAATCCTCCCAACCCCCCTGTACACACATACCAACCGCACCGTGGGACACCGAGATGTGCTCACCGCTTGCGGGAGAGAGAAGGAGGGGAGATGGGTGGAAGATTTTTGAAGATCCGCCGTTTCGAAAATTCACGAATTATCGGTCGGGAGAGCACGTCCGCGCTCTATGTATGTATGTATATATATATATATATATATATATATATATATATATATATATATATATATTTAAACGTACGCCAAAAAAGATTCATTTCCCGCGCGCAACGAGGAGACGCGACGACTCCTGCGAGAATTTTCAGTGATGGGATTCGGCACCGGTGAGGGGGAGGGGCAAAGGGGGGTTGATAAAATAAATTCTCGACTTTCTTTATTTGGAAGCAACCGCGTCGAATTGAAAACTTGCATAACGGTGGTTTGGTATTTGCGCATGATTTGTGGATCGTAAATATACAAATGATCGGGCAACATTTGCAACTATAAGGAGCGATAAATATTAGTGTATCGCGCATGATTTGTGGATTGTAAATGGAAATTATGTCGGTGGGAAGCATTTGCAACCGAAGAGTAACGTTAAATTTAAGGATAACGCGCAACTTTATATATATATATATATATATATATATATATATATATATATATATATATATGTATGCGTGATAAAATCTACGACATATCATTATACGTATGAAAATTTTCTTTGTATTCCCTGAAACATAAGTACAACTGATTTATAGAATGTGTTAAAGCATATTTTCTATATATATATATATATAGGCACGATTTCAGTATAATAGTACTACGCGCTATTCTGGTAGGTGCCCTATTTACGCAAAACGACCGTGCAGGTTTATCTCTCCCATCTAGGGCATGGTACTATTTACTTTAATTAACGCAACATATATTATCTCTTTAAACAACGGATTTAAAACCAATATAAATCTCCGCGTGCGGGTCACGGATGGACACGAAATGTACATACATAAACACACACACACACACACACACACACTATCCAACTGGTAGAGTATTCTATATGCGATACAACAAGCAACGGAATTTACTGTTTAGGGATATATATATATATATATATATATATATATATATATATATATATATATATATGCATATGTACAAGAAAGAACGTAAACTGTATGGCCAATAAAACTGAAAAATTGCGTATATATAAGCCATAGAGTCAAGCGAATATTTAGAACTATCAATTGAAGAAACTCATGTTTGTATGTTTGTGTGCATAATATATTAACCTACCTATCAGTAATAAATAAATCATTTATATACCATCTACAGTTTTAAATAATATGCTAATGTAGAATTTACAATACACTTATTGTCGGTCATTGAAGATTTATTTTCAGCTGTAAAATTACAGATAATAGACACCTGTGCATAAAACAATCAAAATTTTCACATGAATATTTTTTTTTTTATCGACCTCTGCTGTTACTAAATAATTTTTTTATTTATAACGATCATTTATTCACGCAAAGCTACATGGCTTTGATGAATAATCGTAACATAGAAAAAGAAGGATTCACAATAGTTTATTCTATCCAGAATAATTTGAAACCCTTTTTCAAATGTTTTATATATATTTATTTGAATTTCAGAAATTTACATGGAATTGAAAATAAATTCAGATTAGATGAATGAATTGCAATAAATATGTGGAATATAAATGCACTTTTAATTTGAAGTAAGTTTGAGAAAATTACATTATTTTTTATGTATATTTGAATGATTAAATTCATAAACAATGAAAATCTTCGCATGAAAATGAACTTATATATGCGGAAAACCTTTAGTCAAGCCTTTCAATTACTCCAGAATCAAGAAAAGCATGAATAATCCTGATGAAAAAAAAATCAACAAACCGAAAACTTCCTCCAGACTTTGCCGGTCTGACGGGCCTGACGGAGAAGATGGTAGAGAGAGAAAGAGATCGAGAGAAAGAGGGTGGGGGGCAAGCTCGAGAGACCGAGAAAAGGCCGCATCGCCTCGTCTCCATTTTTCTCTCTTAATCCACCTCCGCCCGGAAGCAGCTGATGCGAGCCGCCGCCGCCGCCGGCGGCGCATTTTCCGCCTCCGCCGCCGCGCCGTCTGCGGCAGGCTTCGCCCCGTCAATCCCTCCTCCCCGGCGCCGACCCCGCGGCGCGTCCCGCGATCGAATGTGTCGATGCCAGTCACGGGGAGCAGCGACTGCGGGTGTACTACGTATGAAGGAGCGTCGTCGAACTCACCGCAAGAATTCCCCACCCCCCTGCCCCGCCCCAACCGCCGACCGTTCGCCTAGACAGAAAATCCAATCGTCCAATTATAAGCGAGGGACGAGGTTGCGGGTGGGGGGGGGGGGTTTAGCAGGCAGGAGAGCTGGAGGCGAAGGAGCAGGAGGGTCGGGTCGGGACGTCTGCGCGGCACGTCTGGTTATCGGCAGCCTCGTCGATAAGGTCAAAAATTGCAGCGGGGGATGATAATCGAAGGTGAATACAGGGGGAGTTGCCCGCGGGAGGCTGGCGACCCTATATTATATGTCTATACTCACGAAAGTGCACGTGAACGAGGGTCGACTGGCGGAGTAGCGGTAGGTGAGGAAGAGAAGTGGAAGACTTACCCCGCTTTCTTTTTTTTTTGTTTTTTTGTTTTGGTTTTTTCTTTTTTGTTTTGGTCCACGTCGCGAGCACAC
Source organism: Sycobia sp. Sy_11 (assembly GCA_018907035.1). NCBI lineage: Eukaryota > Metazoa > Arthropoda > Insecta > Hymenoptera > Epichrysomallidae > Sycobia > Sycobia sp. Sy_11. The sequence continues at coordinate 934,578 of JACCIC010000179.1, read as the reverse complement.
GACGTGCAGGAGACGGGTGTGCGACGGGTGTGCGGCTCCTCGAGGCGTTTTCGCGCATTATACAATTAGATATGTTGGATTTTCGGATATTCCATATTATAACGTAGATTATGCACGTTCGAAGGGAATTTGAAGAATAAGTACGGCAGTTCGGACGTAATTTGCGTAATGGATGATTTCTATTGAGACCTACAAAAAATTTTCATCTATGCGCACATGCGCGCGCGCGCAAGATAAACCAATTTGCCGCTGGCTGCAGTATAAATGAGCTTGTTTTGCTGTAATACTCGGTGACAACGATCGTTTTCTGTCCACGTTGATTCTACGCAATTACAGCCATACGGTTGCTCGCGACGTGTGCTTTAGAGAGATAGAGAGAGATAGAGAGATGAAGAGCGAGAGAGAAAGAGAGAGAGAGAGAGAGAGAGAGAGAGAATTTTTCCCCTATATACTTATTTTCAGTTTTGTCGCGTGAATATTAAGATATGTGGATTGACCGGAGGCATTGGCCGCGCGTCAGGAATCGGTTGACCACGTGCCCAGATGGTTTGTATTCGTGGGGGGAGGGTTGTATATCGATAATAATACACAGTATTGGTCTTAATTGACAGTAGTTATAGACAGGGTGGGGCTAGGAACAGGGTTGTTGGTCTAATATAGATTAGTTTCTCGAGGGATCGAGATATTTTGCTTTTGTTGTAAAGGTGAGACCTCAACGATGCGAAAACAGAAAATTTCAGAGTTTTTTTTTTTTTTTAGATTAACAACGTTTTACAATACTAGAACTTCATACCCAACGATATGGTTGAATTTTGATTTGCTCCTGACATTAGCCGATTTAGAAGTACAAAAGTTAAGCACGATTAAAGTGCTCGTCGTCAATGCTGTTATATTAATAACTTGATCAGATAATAGTACGAGAAAATTCAATAAGATAGGCTTTTATTGACGTTAAACCGGATATCAGAGGGGAAAAAAATGTTACGATTAATGCATCTTTTCGTCGATCTTCATCGATAATCAAAAAATTTTTTTCGCTTTTCTGCTGCAGGCAGACCGGCTCGAATGGGAACGAACACATTGTGAGAGAAGCGTTTAACATAATTAACATATATAATTACAATGCACCGATGCAATATATCCCTGAACAGCTTGATTCTGAAATTTTTGCACACGATTTTTTCACATACACTGCTTCTGTAGAAATGTAATTCTGTTTGACGATCGTGTTGCCATATTCGCGCTTGAAGAGTAGCAGACCATCATTTCAACGCTTGAGATTGTCTACGAAAATTTTAAATTACTGATCACTTTCACTAATGATTAGGAAAACAAAAATAAAGAGCCATAAAATATTTAGATAACTGTAACATTATATTGATATTAAATAATCCGATAGAGAGATTTTACCGTGACTTGTGCGATAACGAATGATTTCATTGTAATCTTTATTTGCCACGCGTATGAGTATATGTAGTTGTGATTCTTCGTGAAAAAAGGATCTTCGAGACATCTCTATCGTAGTCACGTCTCGTCTTTGATCATCCCTAATAATATTCCCTTTACTCCTTTGGGCTTTCATTGATAAATTTAAATCGTATTAAACGTCGACAGCCTTATTATCGTCAAAGGCATCTGTAAGTTAAAAACACATTCAATTCATTGAAAATGATCCTTATAAACTTCTCTGTAAATTGCATTCGTTCTCCATTTCTTCCTCGGTCTCACCCTTCCTGTGCCATTCCTATATATATATATATATAGGTGATAAACGCTACGCAGCTGCGAGAAGAAGCTCCGCAGAAAAATATGAAAAATCAGACCTGTTCAACTAGTGTCCGAGTAAGCCCATATACATATACGCTGCCGCGTCGCACGCTATCTTCCATCGCCTACAATGACACATTACCGCTATAGCCATTTGCTATTAGCTCTCTCCGTCTCTCTCTGTCTTTCTCTCTCGCTCTTTCTATCTCTGCCTCCCTTTTTCTTCCTCCTCGAGGGTACCGTTTTCGCCGTGCGGGCCGATCCGAGCAATCCTGCTCCCCCTCCCTTGCAACCGCCCGCTATATCGCGTACAGGGCTGGCAAGAAAAGTTGTATTATATATATATATATATAACCAGACGGACGAAAGAGAGAGAGAGAGAGAGAGAGAGAGAGAGAGAGAGAGAGAGAAAGAGAAATAGAATCAAAACTTTAAACGATCAAGAGAGTAAGGTCGATGCGCGCCTTCTGATGCTCGCGCCACGCCCAACATTGTGCTGTTGCTCTCTCTCTCTCTCTCTCTCTCTCTCTCTCTCTCTCTCTCTCTCTCTCTATCTCTGCAGACCACGAGTTGGACTGCACCCTTGGCGCTTTATTACTGCCTCGTAAATACAGCTGACGCGCCAGCGATATGGATCTCCACCGTGGGTTCATACATATACAATATATATATATATATATATATATATATATATATATATATATATATACATATATACACACGTACATACGTATACATATACGTACGTACACACGAGAAAACAGGGGCAGTCGCGTAAGACCTCGTCGCAACGGAGAAATCAGTGGGCGGGACGCCGGAGGGAGCGGAAGAAGGGAAGAGGGCCGGTGAAAGAAATAGAGCGATAATGTAAAGTAGGAGACAAATAGAGATATGCGTGAGCCGGCTCGAACGCCGGAGGATGAAAGGGGGACGATGGCGGCGGTGAAGGGGGAGAGGGGCGAGGGAAAAAGGAGCCGATGGCACGGGAAGCGGAATAATGGCCGGGGACGAGTGCAAAAACGGGGAGGGGAGCCCTCCCCCTCTGCGTCGATTCAATTTGCCACGCGGGCGCGCGCGCGCGCTCTCTCGCGGGGCGCGACGGTTACGATTACGCGGCCCGTGTCCGTTATATGCATGTAAGATTATATATACCGAGTCCTTAGTGATTGATATACTCTCGTGTGCTTTTTGCGCGTTTTAACGCGACGCGCTCCGTAATTTAATACATAGTTGATAACATGTGTATATATATATATATTTTTTTTTTGCTCGAACAATCTTTATACTTAAAATTATGCTTGTAATAAATCAAAAGAAAAATGTTATAGGGAAAATCTTTTCAAATGGCAAAATGATGTAATGCGATTTATAGTTAATTAAAATTGTTATTATATGATTAATTGTAACTGAATGCAAAATAATTGATGTTTTGGGCAATTCTCTACCAGTTTTTATATACAGGCGTCGGAAAATTACCTATGCAATTATATTTCGATAATAGTATAATGAAAATATATTATCTTATTATTTTAAATTATTTAACAATCTATTATTTACATTTCTTGAAGAATAGAGTTTTGTTCAATTTAACAAACATAAATCACAATTGTTTTCACATATTAGAGCAAGTGGTAGAAAGATTAACATGATGTTGAAAGTATACCAGTTTTTTCTAATGCCGAATCGTAGTATTTAAGTAGCACAAGACTGAATTCTGTCAGACCGATATATAGTCTCTGGCTTGGTCATTTTCCAATCGCTCTTGCGCAATGGTCAGAAATCACGAAAGAAAGTTGTATCGCGCGCGCGTGTGTGTGTGTGCATGTACGCACATCTCTCTATTACTCGACTAAAATCGCGTTAACGAAGTGGTCGGGCGCCTTGGCTGCGAGTCGTCGCGCTATAATAATAACAATCGACCGCTCGCTCGCGGCGAGTACGAAAAACAAAGCGACTCGGTGGTGCGGGATAGAGCGGTCCGAGGAGAAGATGGGGGGGGGCGGGAGAAGCTTTTATCTACGACGGCTAATCCGCGCCGCCGGGAGAGTCAATTAAGAGGTCCCGGTGGTAGATATAAGCATAGCAGGACGGGCCCCCGCGGCGCGGCAACGGCTCAGGTGTGCGAGAGCTGACTATATATAGAGTTGTTCAAGGATGATCTCCTCCTCTGGTTCGCCATTTCTCTTTAACTCGACTTAAATATATATATATATATATATATATATATATATATATATATATATATATATTGTCGCAGGATCGAGATCGCTCCTAGGAGAGTAAAAGAGAGAGAAGCCACAAATTACTACTCCATTTATCGACACTTATGCGGCGCCATCCCCTTGTGAATACTGGTCTCATTGTCGCACCTGCGCTCTTCGATCCCGTATGCTCGATACTGCTAATAACAGATAACAGGGATATATCTTCGAGATATGTCTTGACGAAATTTTAACGATAGAATTAACCAAATTTACAACGACTGCTAATCATCGTCGAACAAAGAACGCGAATCGCATTCAGTACGAAAAAGCTGGATTGACGCGATAGCGTTCACGCGTAAGAGAGATGGGGGCAAAGTTAAATAGGTCGTTACATGTACGATTGCTTGTATAGTAGTGGAAAATATTGTGTGTCAAATAAAAAATAATAAAATCAAATACGAGAAGCATGAAAATAAGACATCAAATAGAAATACAAGATATTCGCTTTGAATAATACTGCAGATAACAACGTGATACAATGTCGTCACTTATAATAAAAATCAATAATAGTAATTAGAAGTAGACCTGTAACGGATATCAAAAAGGTACAATCTGCTGCATCGTACTTGATTTCTTTTGTATACGATCGAACTCTTACATAGAGCGATGGAGCAAAATGTTTGTGGACGGCGCTGGGCAGAAGTTAAAGTTAAAACTTCGAACGTAATTCGATTTTATGATTTCTTTCTAATTTACTCTACTGATCCAACTTCGTTTTTTTGGCTATTTATATAAGTTTGTAACATTGATAATTTATTTTCGGGTCCAATTGGTTGTATACCATTCCGACTGTATAAGTAAGTAACTGTCAATCTTGCTTGGAACACTTGATCATAAAAAGGATCGAATAATGCTATTTCGAATATGCTTTTCATCCTTTCATTAACGCGGAACGGTTCTATTGAATTACATTCGTCTCTGCCATTATGTTTGGATTTCGAGATGAATTTCAGAATCGCAACTAATGAATAACATAAAATTGATATTCAGGATATAATAATCTGTTTTTTTTTTGTTGCAGATTTTATAAGCAATCGTACAAAATTACAAACAATTGCCGTCGCCCGAAGTACACCTTCAGATTTCATCATAATATAATTTGCCAAGACGTAAAGTGTCATTAATTTAAAAAAAAAAACAAACAAAAATAACAATAAACAAAAAATTAGCCAAAACTATATTGAACAGCGCACCTGGAAAAAATAACCGGGATGGCGTCTCTTTCGTCGATCGATCAAAGAGCTGGGCAAAAACGGAGAGACAACCGTCGACGGGTCAAAGCTCTCGGGTGGCGGGGCGTCAAGCACATTAGCGTCCTTTTAACGCGACCCCGCGCTTTCTTTCGGGGGGGGGGGGGCACCGCTCGCTATCGACGCCCGGGAACCTTTAGAGAGGCGCGCGGCACTGTACTTAGCGCCTCCCTCGCGGCGAACGAGAGTGTATATATTATATATATATATATATGATGCTAATGAGACAGACGACGTGGAGGAGAAGGCACGTCCGACTCCTCTCAATTCTCTTTCTTTCAAAAACAAACGAGCGTCAGTTTTCTTTTCCTGAGGGAGGAGGGGGGGGGGTTAAGGGGAGCTCTTTCGCGTGAATTCCGAGGCCCGAGGCTGCTTGGTTTCGGCATTCCACGCTGACGGAAGAGTCGCAATTTTTCGGTGCACGTCCGATTCCATTTTCAATTCTTTTGTTCTTTTTGTTACGCGAAACAATTCATTCTTCTGAAAACCGCAATATTTTTTATTATTTGAATTGCTTTGTTTCAATATATATAATAAACTAGTATAATGAATTCAAATGTATATGAAATCAATAGTAGCTTATTTAAAATTCATGCTAACTTACGTGTATATGAGAAGGAATAAAATACCGCACATGAGATAAGTCTATTTACTTATCTCGCGAGTACTAAAAGTTCACTTAAAGCATAAGCGAATAATATGTTGAAAATAGAAAAATTAACTTATTCAACGAGTGTGACAGAGTGAAAGGGAAGTTTTAAAAATTAGTCACAACTAAGTGTACCTGTATTCAATAATAATAAGATAAATCAAGTTAACGTGCACTAAAAGGTAAAATTTCACATATTCAATTATAGAGTATAGCAAAATTTTCAACATGACAAACTAAACTAACTTTTAGTATAATTTTATTATCGTTGTAAACTACATATGAATAGCGTAATAAAGAAGCTTTTTTTTGGCGATATTAATGCGTGTTTGAATTTCCAATCCATATAATCTGTTTACATATATTAGTTTGCCAACAGGTTCGAAAAAGAAAAAGTAAATTAAACTAATTAATCTAGAAGAATTTGTTTTCTTTTTTTATGAAAAGTTTCTTATCGCAAAATACATTACGATTCAGTTTCGAGATTTATAACGAGACGTTCCCGATAAAGCGGTTGCCGATCCCGTATATGTCGAACGTACTTTAGTAATGGCCATGAATCACGAGTCCGTATCATTGATAAATGGGCAAATTGCCTAACCCAATAATTAAGCAACAGAGTTTTGCGAAGGATCATTGCAATTTTGCGCCGCAGTACCATGATATTTAGATCGATCGCGCAGACGTTCGCATCCACGCCCTGCCTTCGTGCCGTTTATACAGTTACAATACCAGTCTCGTCGACGCTTTAAACGACCTCTCGGCTAGTGAGGAAGAATCCCCATCAGCGACGTTCGCGATCCACGCCCTGCCTTACGTGCACGTTTATACAGATCTACATATAAACCAGTCTCGTCGACGCGTTAAAAGTGTACCTCTCGGAGAGAGAGAGGAGAGAGAGAGAGAGAGAGAAGAGAGAGAGAGATTGAGAGAGAGAAACCGTTGCGCGACCCGACGGTTTCAAAAAAGATTCTCTTTTCCTACCCCCACTACTGCGCCACGTCCTCTCTCTCTGTCGCACCGGCTACTTGCTCCCGGCGAACTCTCGCTTTTTAAAGCGCGCGCAGAGGCGCATCCCAGGAAAATTCCTCCGTATCGACCGACGAGTCTCCCGCCACCCTCTCCTCCTCTCCTCCGCGTGCCGTCCGCCCGAGCCTGGATGCTAATCCGCCTGCTCTACAACGGCTTTTTCTGAGGGAAGGCGGGAGAGAACGAGAGGGGGGGGCGTCCAGAACACGAGGAGATAGCGGCGTTATCCGATCATAGCGCGGACGTGTGCGCACGCGCGACGAAATCTATTTTGTACGCGCGCGGTATGCCTGTAACCCCCTCGCCCTCTCGCGCTCGCGCTTTAATGGCTTTTGATCCGAAAATTATGGAGGCATTGAAATTGAACCGGTTTACCAACGCGAGCCTCGTGCCAACCGTATAGTAAATAAACGCGGGTGGGGGTGGTGGGGGGGGGAGCGTTATATACAGGAGTATCACGGATTATTAATCAAGGAAGACGTATTTGCTTTCTTGGTCGCGGGGAAATTTTTCGGCCGCAAATTGGAAAATTGTATTTGTCGCCCGATGGATGTTTTTTTTTTTTTTTTTTTTTAACAACAGTATCGCGTCGTCGTCATGGTTTGGTGGAGGCGCTCGTATTTTACGCGCTAGCCTCCGTATTGGCCTCGTTGAATTTCGGAAATCCAGACGTTTTCTTTATCCAATGTTCGGAGAGTAATGAAAAATCCCCTATACTGCTGGATTCCCGCGATGGTTAAGGCGATACTTTTCCAGGCAATCTAGGATTGAAAATTAAAAAAAAAAAACTCGTTTCTAACATATCATTTTTTTTTCTTCAATGCGAATTTCCACATTTTACTGTATTGGCAAGGCAAATTGGATTCTATGGTCCTGTCGTGAAGACGCTAATTTCTTGGGCAAACAGCGCTCGGGCATAAACGTTACGTATTAAGACAATCGAAGAATACAATGTAAATGCAAGTGCAATAATACACGCAGAAAGCGCGCCCTAATGTTCATATGACCGTGCCTCGCGTGCGTGCATGAGAAAAAATTACTGTGAATCACACCTGCCGCTAAAGGAATCCGGGCGCGAAAGCGTAAAACGGGCTCGGCGCGCGTCGCCTCGCGTTCGGCGATGAATTTCCGCGGAGCGCGCGAACTATCGGACAATTTTCCGCGGAAGAGCGCCGACGCGATCGCGGAAAAGAGAGATAGAGAAAGAGAGGCGGAGAAGCGAAAGAAGCGCTCTAGAGAAGGAGGGAGATAAGGAGGTATACGCGAGAGAGAAAGAGAGGCGATCTCGCATCCGAGGAGCTATTTCAAGATCTCGCGTGAGAGAGAGAGAGAGAGAGAGAGAGAGAGTGAGAGAAGGGAGAGCGTCTCGAGGACCGGCTCACCTTGAGGAGGTCCTTCCCCTCTCTCTCGCGTTATATGTATGCATATATATATATATATATATATATATATATATATATATATATATATCATCGGAATGCGCGACGTGCGCCACCGCAGCTGCGCGGCCACGGTGCGTATGAACACGAATGAGATACCAGGAGGAAGAGAGAAAGAGAGAGAAAAGGATAGTGGAAGAAAATACGCGGATAGTACGAGTGGGAAGAGCAACAAGCCAGATATACAGAGGGAGCTGAAGACGCGGGAAAAGGGACTCCCCGTTATAGAAATTCTGGCGGCTGCTGTTGCTGCTGCTGCCGCCGCTCCCCCAGTTTTGTGCTCTAGATGCACATCGAGGGAATAGAAAAAGATGCATCATACGTATGGAAATCAATCGCGGCTAGAAAATTTTCCCTCTATCTCTCTATCTTGCCCGTTCGCCAGTGCCCGTCAGCTGTTCTCCGCGGCAAACGAGTCGTTTAGACGTTTTATCGGTCGGCGAAGAGCTTCGAGTAGAATAAAATAAATGTATTCGATTAAGTTGGAACGGAACCGCTGGAACATTCTAAGAGACTTTGCGAAAAACACCATCGGAGCATTGGTGAAAAAATCAGATATAAAGCAAGTTGTGAATTATTTTATTCAAATTATCTTTGAATAGAATAATGATAATTAAGATGATATATATATATATATATATATATATATATATATATATATATAACACAAAATTTAATATAGTAATCCTAAACGTCTGAAATAGAATGAGTACATTTGGCAACCATGAATAATTAATTAAATTGGCTCAACTAAATTGATTCCCAGAAAACGAACGAATTGGATGACTACCTCTCATGCCATTGTATGCACATTATTATTAATTACAAGCAAAAACTATTATATAATTTATCGTCTAAAAATATACTAACAATTTAAACAAATATAGCATAAACCAATATAGCAAACCGGGGAATAATACACGATGACGGATCGATCGATAAAATTCCTTCGCTTTATCAGCGTACTGTCATAATAATATGATAATGGAACGATGCTCGGAAAATGTCGCGTATTATCAAACGTCGCTTTAGCGTGGAAAGAGACGAGGTTTGTATTTGCGTGCGTAATAAAATGCCATTTCCATGGAATTGCAGGCGCGGGAGCGCGTGTGAGGGACAAACAGTTCCACGAAGAATAAAAAGCGAGTCTCGAATGTTTCTCGATAGAATTCTATAAATGGAATTCTAGCAAAGACAAAAAAAAAAGTAGAAACAAACAACAATAAGATTTTAATCTTTCCGTTATAGAATAGAGAAAATCTGACCCACATTGAAGAACTTCGCGATTGTGCATAATAACGTACAAAAAAACAAATAATAATAATAATAAATATCACAACGGCGTTTGCTCTTTCCATCGCCACTGAAGTACATAGCATACACGCGCGCGCGCACACACACACACACACATACACACTTCTCCTATGCATCTCGAGTCCTCGTCCCCGCACATACGACGATCGTGCGTGTTTCTATTATTCTATAAGAAAAAAAAATCATCGATACCGCGAAACGATCGCCGTCACCGTTTAGCAGGCCCAATGGGAATAATAAATTATCGGCGCGAAGGGAAAATGGCGTCGCCGGCGCTCCGTCCACCGACACCTTTTCTCGGGCAAGTATACGTTATTTCGATCATCTGCCAATCTGAAGTAAATTGATCGAACAATAACGTATACGAATTCACACGGATCGAGTGACTTTTTCAGAGAGAAGAGAAAAAGAGAGTGACAGAGGGTACGAGGGGGGGGGGGGAGGTGTTCATCCGCCGAGGCTTATAACAATTAATTCGCGACGCGTCGAAGGGCGAGCAAATACAATGCAAGGCGCAAGAGTTACGGATCCGCAACCGAGCGCCAGCCCAAGACAATGAGAAATAATGCAAATCTCTCTCCTCGCCTATATATAGACATATATTCTTCGGGAGAGGAGAGAGCGGCGCGGCGAAACTTTCCGAGTGCGCGGAGAGGGGGGGAGGAGTCTGGATGGCGAGACGGGGAGGCAGATATATATATATATATATATATATATATATATATATATATATAGGGAGGCGCTATAAACGCGGTTGGTAGACACTTACCCACACACAGGTACAGACGTGCATTTGCATATATGCAGTCGCTGATTTGGGTTAAGAACCGTCTTCGTGTTGAGAAATTCAATGAAGAAGATAATGCTCGGCTGCGCGCTCGCTCGATCATACCATTTGGAAAATTGCTGACTCTCGGTTGTTCCGGAGTTAGTGCGTTAGAATATATATATATTGTTTTCCTCTCCCCTCGCTCCTTTTCTTCTCGCGCTCTCTTCGGGCGCGTGTATGTGTGTCTATATAGCCAGTTGCGCGTGCATTCGCTTTTTACGCATTTTTTGTGCCTGTGTGTGTGTGTGTGTGTGTGTGCGCGCGCGCGCGCACCGCGCGGTTTTATGCAAATATTTTAAACGGACGGCCGCGCCGCATCCTCGGACAATAATTTCGTGAGAGGGAACGATAGTTTTGAGATTCTTAACATTGTTCCGGCCGGGAACGGCTTAAATTGTCTTCAATTTCGACGATTAAATTTTCGAAAATAATTGCCGGTTTCGCGATAATTCTTCGGCAATGTTTTACGGCTCGGCGGGTTTCGTCCGGTTTGGCCTCTCTCTCTCTCTCTCTCCTTTTATCATCGTCGCTCGGCCAATGGAGGACGATACTTTTGCTCGGGAAAAATAAAATCCTCGTTCCACTGTTACGGATGGGAAAGTCGAGGGTTGACGGCGATAGAGACGCGCGGGAGGTTCGTTCGCGCGAGAGGTCCGTTCGATAATTCATCTGCGATTGAATTCTTGCGCGCTGCTCGCACATGGGATTTTCGTCCTTTTTAACATATATATCAAGTGTCTAAGCCGTGAATATATTTAGAATTTTTGGTCGGAGTAATTAAAAAAAAAATGCAGCATACCGAGTCGATTTTCGTAGATGAATAAGAGCAGTACAAGAAACGCTGGCTCTTTCACATTTCATCGTACATTTGTAGGATATGATTCAGAGAGATTTCTAAGGGGGTTATATTAAAAGAAAAAAAGTCACTTAAGATGCATCGTTAATTCAATCTTTAGTTCGCAATTAAACGTTGTAAGATAGTCGGATGATGGATAGGACAGGATGTCGAAGCAGCGACACACTCTTCGCTCGTTCAAGTTTTTTACAATCGGCGGCAAAATGATCATCAAGACGAGCAATTTATATCCCACGGCGAGAGTGGAATATCTATATATAAAAATATGATCGACTGTCGCCGTTGATTCTCCTCTCGTCAACTTCTAATCCGACTATCCCCCCCTCTCCATATTTATACGCGCGCGAATACGCCTCGAAATCCCCGGCCCCGGCGGCGACGAGCTCGTTCGCGTCCCTCACGCCGCACGTCACCCCGCCGCCCTCGGGGCAACGTTAACGAGACTTCATTACCGTTTAATCGCCGGGCTTACGCGCGCGCGCGAGCACTCGGCCGCAGCTGCGATTCGCCGCCGACGTGTGCCCCCGGCGTTATATCCAGGATTCCGATCGCGCGGCATCTCGGGCGTTCGTCGCGTATATACACACGCGCGCTTGCTCTCGAGTAGCCGCCGCCGCCGCCGCCGCCGCGACGCCAAACCAATCGATAATGAACGGGAATTAGGACGTTTCCCGAGTCGTTGGTAGCTTCTCTTCCGTCCTTCGCCCTCGCATCTGCGGCGCAGGCCCCCCCTCTGTCTACTCCTGGCAGTGAATTCCCTCGATTTCACCGAGAGCGTCGTCGTTAAGGAATTTTCATCGGTCGCGGGGTGGGCCATGGAGGTACTTCGATAGATGGCCGTTAATAGAATCGGCGACAATCAATAAATCGCGCGCGCGAGAGAGAGAGAGAGAGAGAGAGGCAGGGAGAGGGAAGATTCGAGACGAGCGCAATTTACTAGAGCCACTTTTGCGCGTATATATATATATATATATATATATATATATATATATATATATATGAGTGGGTGTATCTATATGAGGGTCTTTCCTTCGCCCTCCTTTACCGGAGCGCGCACCGGTATTGTGTGGCACCCCCAATCCGCCCCCCCCCTCTCCCGCGTCCACCAATCCCATCGCCGCGCCGACTTTATCCGGTATTACCGGTGACGCTAGTTCGCGCGCCTCGGTCGCAGACAATTGCCACCTGATTGAGGACCGAAAATGGCACGTATACATACCTTGATTTACGCCGGGCTTCCATTTCGTTCGATTATGGTCGGGGTGATATCATTGAATTATGGCGCTGCGGCGCTGTCTCGGCCCGCTCCACCTTCGGCCAACGTTGCGTTATATTAAGACAGGCTGAGAGAGAGAGAGAGAGAGAGAGAGAGAGAGAGAGAGAGAGAAAGGGTTGTCTTGAGATTTATGACGGTATATATAATGAATCTAAGAATAAGAGGTTTGAGGGCCATTAGGAAATTTAGCGTTAAATACGCGTGCGGGGTTTCAGGATCTCGAGAAAGAACATTATTCTATTCTATATGGATACATATTTCAAAGGTGTGCACGGGACTTTTCCCTTTGTTCGACGTTGTTAAATTTCACGGGAGCGATTATATATATATATATATATATATATATATATATATATATATGTTTTCTTTCATAATAACACGTAAATTCATCGCCCGACTCGGTAATTTATCCAAACCGAGCGGTATAATGTATAAAGTGCTAGAGGAATTTTGCTGTCACCGAACGCAAATCGCACGTGTCACGCAACGATTTGTAGAAGAACGCGTGGAACATGGAAAAGAAAAGTACTTATACGATTTACTCAAGATGATTTATAAATAGAAACCCGATGTGGTGTGAATTTCTACATATATATCTGAATAGCGTTCGTGAAACGACACCGAGACCATGCGAATCATTTGTATAATTTTAATGTTAATATTAATGATAATATTAATTCAATATATTTAACGCGCAGAAAGAATACATTAACATAACAGATATCAAACAGTGTACACACACACTCTCTCTCTCTCTCTCTCTCTCTCTCTCTCTCTCTCTCTCTCTGTTTCTCTCTACATATTTCCATCCCTTTGGACTTAATATCTGAAATACAACTTTATAATTGAGATTATACGGGCAGTTAGAATGCATGAATTTTGAATAGATCTTCAATCATTCCTAAAAAGCTCCACTTCGCAAGAGATCGGCAACTTCCGCATCGCATTCGCCTACGTCTCATGAGAGAAAGAGAGAGACAGAGAAAGAGGGGGGGAGAGATATCCCTAATGCTAAACTCTCAACGAGGTCAGAGAGGCGCGCGCGCACGCATTAGAATTACAGTTATACGCTTTGCGGGCAGCCTTAGTACTTCCGACGCACACACAGATGCAGATACACGCATTCAATGCCTCCCCCGCCTAACCGTTTCCGACACGCAGGCCGTTGCATCGTGACTAGACGCCCGCGTGCGAGCCGTCTCCAACCCCCCCCCCCCCGCCCTGATAAGGGCCGCCGCTGTGCACGTCTCGCAAGATTAGAGAATCGTATGTATAATATATATATATATATATATATATATATATATATATATATATATATATATATTTCTACGCTTCCCGTCCAGTTAGTTATTCCATCGCGCGCCAGCGTTATATGTGCAACACGTCACGGCCAACAAATATCGCCCCTCTTCCCTCGACCGCGTATGTCAGCGAACTACCATGGAAGCTACGCCGCTGCAGCATTGAGAACAACCTGGAGTGGGTGAAACCCAACCACCCATCCACCCACCCACCCACACACACACGCGCGTACGTATGAATATATATATATATATATATATATATATATATATATAATGTGCGAATTTCAAATGAATTTCGCGTCCCCGTATACGCGTGGGCGTCGGTCGTGCCCGACAAAGTAACGGCCAGCCGTATTTATGTCCCGACGCGAATTAATCGCGAGCAGCCGCTGTAGCGCATGACTCTGCTCGTATCTTGGACTGTATAGCTCTACCCACCTCCCCGCTCCCTGTGCCACTCTCTCACTCTCTCTCTCTCTCTCTCTCTCTCTTTCTCTACGAGACGAACTGCGCGTATTATACCGTATATACCTATACTTGGGATATAAATATGAGCTCCTGTACTTTCTGTATATTAATGCACTAGCGACACCACCTCCCCGAGGATTTAACGCTTCGCTTGATTCAGAGGCGAGATTTAATCGGTAGTTTATGAGTTGACTTTGACGGGCTCCTCCGGCCGGCACTCTTTTTCTCGAATAGAACCAGGAAGAGGACTAGAGAAAGAGAGAGAGAGAGAGAGAGATTTGATTCGATCACTATTTATTTCGCCGTCGGGTAAAACCTGACGGCATAGGTCGAATACAATAATTGAACTAGATATGATTACTACAATATACAATGAGTATTAATTCTAGAATAAAATTATACAATAAAAGGATAGATTAGAAGTTAATGTTAAAATTAATATGTGACAAAAATATTTATAAATATATTTATATTATTAATATATGACAAAAAGTTCCAAATATTCTAAAAAGAGAAAAAAATTAAGATAAATAAATCAACAATGAGCGCGTCAATGCCGATAATTGAATTTAGTATTGACCAGTGAGACACGCACTTAGAATTAATCCAAGATATTATACAGATGCTTTCGGATAGCGATCAAGCTTCTCACAATGTCTATACTTACAAGATACGAGGCTTAAATTTAGTCGAATTGTTAATTTACTACGTTCTTTTTTCCCATTGGGACGTGAAAGATAGGGGGAGAGTCGATTAGGCACGATATAAGAAGCGATGGTTTTGTATCACTGTAGCAATGAATTACGCCCTTGTATCTGACGCTTTCATCTTCCCATATCGGCAGAAATGAATAAATAGATAAGTATCTACTTGGGTACAACAGAGAAAGAGAGATGGTAAGTGGAGTCAACGTAAGGGCGTCTCTCTATTTATAGTTCTGCCCGCCGGCGAACAAGTAATGCGAGCCAACCCGAAAATCAACCCCGAAATGCGAATCCGCGTGCGAGCCGTTTCCCTACCTTCCCTTCCATGCGCGTCGCGTTGCTCGGCGGCTGCGCGACCAAATCCATGAAACACGCGGACGAGTGCAGATATTTGTCCCGTAATGGCCTTCACGCGCGTCCGCGCACCGCGACGATTTCGAGGAACTTTACGTCGACCCCTCGTGGATTTTTACAAAGTCTCGGATCGGCTGTTTGTTCGGCTCTTCTTTTTTTTTTTTTTTTTTTTTTTTTGTTCGACGAATATATTCGCCGTCGTGGACTTCTTCTGTCGGTAAACTATGATATTCGAAACGAAGGCGTCTCCAAGGAACATAACCGGGACCCGTGGTCAAATGATCGAATCGACGAAATCTTCACGGATAATCGATGATTATTCCCACACTTATTGTAATGGGCCCAGTGCAAATTGCAACCACAGACGGATGCGTCGAAACAGTGGAATATAATCATTCGTTCGGGTATCGTGCGAAATTTGTACCAGTTTTTTTTATTTCTTTTTGTTTTTCCCGTCGAAACCGAGCTTCAAGCGCCCGGATTTGAACGCGGCGAGAAATTTCGAGGAGCTTTCATATACACCAATCCTTAAAAAACAAAAAACTGCTCTGGCTCGTAAATATCTCCATTATATATATAACTGATATATAATACCGACCGTACGGATGGGTGCGGAAATCCAACGTGAGCCGAGAGAGTGTCGCTGACGACCGTTGGATAAACGATATGCTACGATATATTTATATATATGTGTGTGTATATATATGTGTGTGTGTATATATATATATATATACAGACTTCGTACAGCGATTCACCCCGGCGATCGCCTTTCATATCAAACCGTAATTGCGCCCTGTGCGATTTTCGAAAATTTATACGTCTCGCTTTTCGGAAATGTATGCGTGCAATATAAAGTGCACGCCCCCCCTCCCACGCCAAAGTATCCGGAATTCAGATTTTGTTAACGACGCTCGGAATGATTTTTTATTATTTTCATTTATTACGTATATGCATACATGCATAGTTATAACATATACACGTATGGGCTCTCAATTAACGCAATTGACAACGGGAGATATTATGCGGAGCGATCGGGCTCCCCGCCGATCGCTTATTAGTCTTAATTGGAGGGTAGAGAGAGAGAGAGAGAGAGAGAGAGATCGAGAGGCCAAACATTTACATTGCAAATGACGCGGTGTGGCTCCGATTCCTTCGATAAATACTGAGCGCGCGCGCACGCGCGCGCGTGTGTGTGTGTAAATTCGTTGATCGACTGGGCAATTTCGTAAGCGTCGCCGCCTCGCGGGCGTATGATACGCTCGGAGTAAGAGATAAAGAAAGATATTGACAAAAGAGGGAATTCCTTCATCAAACACTCCCTTCCTCCACCGACGATGTGATTATATATATATATATATATATATATATATATATATATATATATATATATATCTGATGAAGCGTCTATAAGTTAGCCGAGGGGGTGCGGATTAATTAAGACGCAATGTCGATTTCAAGAGGGAACAATGAATCGTTTGCAAATAACGGACAATCGATATTTTGTAGGGTTTGCTATATTCCGTGTACGGGAAAGGGGGTTCCTTGCACCATGAAAAACTCCAAATTAATTTTTCGAACAAATAATTCGTACGGGCTCGCGAAAATACTGACGACGACGACGACGATTTTTCAAAAGGTTCGATCGAGTTCGCGAATCATTCGGATGAGTTGTTCAAAGACAACCAGAATTTGTTTATTTATGATGAAATCGACGAGTTTACCTAGTCATGCAAGAAATGCGTACGTACGATTTCTTCGACGAAGTCGTTCGAATTAATTGCAAAAACAATTCGTACTTTGGTGACCAGCCGCCCACCTTGAATTCGAGATCTCGTCGAAATTTCGACAAATTCATGCGATCTCGATTCATTCGTTTGAACTTAAGGACACATATAACGATACCAAACTTCCAAGACCTTATACGTACCGCTGTTTTTTTATTCGCAGCCGATTACGCCGTATAGAATCGCGTCGTCGCTGCACCGACACGAGGCGTCAACGAAAAGTCCAGCAAAATCAGTCAGAGCCACCGCTACGAGTATCAACCGAGTACGGTACATTGAGGGGTGGGGGAGTGGTCGTCTCTCTTTTTTAGCGCTTTTTTTTTAATCCTTTTTATTTATCACCGTCGGAGCTTTAGTTCTTGTTCTGTGAACATGGGTGAGAATTTATGGAGAGCGAGGAGGTGAAAGAGAGGCGATTTACACGGACGGCGACGCCGGCTCGAGCTGCACGCGGAGCGTTTTTTTTTTTTTTTTTGTTACCCGGCACCTCGCACGCCTGCTCGTGTACGCATGTGGGGATTGATTTTGGCAGAGAGGCTATGTGAGATGAGCGTGCGAGCGTGCGAGCGAGCGAGCGAGAGAGAGAGAGAGAGAGAGAGAGAGAGCGAGGCTTTGCGAAGCTTTATAGGGATGAATTGAAGGTTACGGTTTAGGGGATTATCGGAACCGCTTACGTTCTTGTTATTTAGAATTGTGGATTATTTTTATATATTTATTTGTATTCTTTTTTCGCGCTTCGAGGGCGTTCTCTCACACACACGCACACGCGCGCGCACACACACACATACACACACAAATAGGCGAGTTCGCCCATAATGTGGTAAAAAAACCATCGATCACAAATCAAAATAAGAAAAAATAAGAAAGGTACACCCGGACCCCGCCCATCACAGGCTTCATTGAAAAATGATCGATGCTATAACCCTTTCATAACACACACAAACACACACACGCGCGCGCGCGCGCGTGTGTGTGTGTCCTACACGGATATAATGCATATATGCAGCAGCGAGAATCCACGTATCGCAAATAAAGTGCGAACAGCCGTAATCAGCCGACGGTGTACTTATAAAAACCGTATGTAATTTCGCTAATGCACCATATTTTACCCCGGCGATCACGCGTCTTCGTCGTTTTGCCGAGATAAACGCTAAAATTTCGTTTCGTTATACACGTAACGAGAGGCGCGTCAACGAACTTAACGCAACGCCGGCCGCGCTACCGCGCTACACACACACACGCGCGCGCGCGCATGCACGCCGTGATTTAAACTACGTATTAAATATATTCGGTTTTATTAATTCGTTCTCCTCCCCGCCCCGCTCACACACTCCTCTGTACGTGCAAACTCAGCTATGGAACGTGTAGATATATATTGGTATAGAACTATAAATATTTAGTCGCGATTAACGATCGCCTCCGAGGCGTACGAGCGGGAACTATATATATATATATATATATATATATATATATATATATATATATATATATATATATAGCGAGAGGCGTTCCATACGTTAATAATTCACCTTACTATCGCCAATAGTTAGCTTTTGCTCGGTTCGACCAAAGGCTAATGTCTGATAATAATATGCACGTCCCAGGAGTGCGTTTATAATTGTTTAAGCAATTTGCCAGCGCTAATATTTAAGCTCCCTCTCGCTCTCTCTCTCTTTCTATGAACATATGTAGTTATATTATGGTGATTCCAAAAATTGCAGATATATGGCTAAGAGAGAAAGAGGCAGTGAAGAGGAAATTGAGTTTAAATATATAAATGACGCTGCTGAAATTTGTTTCTTTACGATGAAACTGAAAGGAAGAGAGAGGGAGAGAGAGAGAGATAGGAAGGAAGAGTAATCAGGCAGGTATACGCATAAATTCTTCCTCAATGCCCCATCACCTGTATAAATATAATAACGGACGTGTCGATGAAAAACAATGTCTTCGTGCGGCTGCCTCGGTCGCTCAAGAATCCTGCGTGCCCGCCAGTCCTCTCTCTCACACTTTGCAATACAGCGCTTGTATAATCAACTTTTTTTTTTTTTTTTTTTTTTTTAAATACGTACAATCTCAAATTGTACCAATACAATCCATGGGGGCTTGTTCTATTCTCGTACAACGTTTCTCCATCTCGAGTGACTTATTACTTCTTGATAATGAGCGATGCGAAAAGGATTCTTTTTTTCTTTCAACCACAGCAGCCAGGTCATGCGGACTTTGCGTCACTCCGCAAAAAAATGGAATCGATCGAGCAAGTTATGAATATTATAACGCGCGACGAATGCAGATTGCGCGAGATCTCGAGGAATACTTTAGTGCACATCTCGCCTTCTCACTCTTCCTCTCTCTCTATCTATCTCTCTATCTCTCTCTCTCATTTAAAGCGATTACTAAATTCAATTATGTTAATCGCCGACTTGCTTAAGTGGCACGGGAGATTTTTTCCTATTTTCTTTCGGGAAGAAAAGTGTTCTATCCCAGAGAGTAGAGGTCGCCCCCGCATATATATAGACATATATATATATATATATATATATATATATATATATATATATATATATGTATAGAGATCTCGGTTTGCACAAACTTACGTCCCGAAATCCTCGCTCCACTCCAACACTGAAGGCCTCCTAGAGAGGTTCGGGATTTATCGAATGGAATTACTCGGGCTCTATGTGGGGGGGGGGGGAGATTTTTTTTTTTATTATTATCCGATTCGGTGGAACCGCCGATCGTATAAATGGAACTCAATTTCGGTTGAGAAGCACAGGGGGCGCATAGCTCATTGAAGAGCTTTTCGAGAAATATATATATATATATATATATATATATATATATATATATATATATATTGCTTACGCTCCTCATTTCGCAGGGACCAGAGGAGAAAGATTATGATGGAGGAACGAATTCCATTCGGCGATCAGAACATATATATATATATATATATATATACACACCTGCCTTTGAGGCAGGAAGGGGGGTGAATGAGACGGGTAACAGTTGGTTTCCTTTTGAAAGGATTACATGATCGCGCATTTTATAAACACCCGGACACGATAGCCGTTGCATATTCGGACGACCAATAATCCTCCCCGCACGTTTCCCTCCATACAAACACCGCGATATGTATCCGCACATAATCGAGTGGCGCGCCGTATACCGCGACCCCTCCACGGCCCCTCTAATTTACCGACCCACGAGCTCGCGCGCATACATGTAATCCGATGGAAAATTATCCGCTTCGTTCGCGGGGGATTTTCGCGCGGTAATATAATAATATCCGGTAACGCGAAATTTCCGTTCGATAAATTTTCTCCCTGATATATATATATATATATATATATATATATATATATATATATATAGCCATATCAACGGCGGTCGCACGGGGCATACATGGTGCACCTCCGATGGCTGAACTCTCTCTCTCACTCTCTCTCTCTCTCTACCTTTTTTATTTCCTTCGCACGTGCACTTCCGCGTCATTTTGCAATTTCCAGCTGTTTTCAAAAGTCCCAGTAAGGGTCGGTCTATTTTTTCTCGCTCTATTTTTCGCCACTTTTCGTTGCACTCACGCGTCAAATTTTCCCAGCTTACCATGACATTATCCGTTTTATTCTTCACGATTGCTCTCTGCGCCTGAATATCTCCGTTGAAGTACTATATTTCAATCGATTTATATATATATATATATATATATATATATATATATATATATATATATATATACATATATATATCGTTTGCTTCTTATCTCACGTACGAGGTTATAATGCAGATAAGTAAATAATATAAGTGTGTGTATATATATATATATATATATATATATATATATATGTGTGCGTGTGTGTGTTACAGATCTGAAGCGCAGAGTATCCTTGAAGGGAAGAAAGATAAAAACTTCTATCCCATAATACTACCGTAAGATCATAATTCTCGCCGATAAAGACGATCCAATTCCGCCTTCTTCAAATTGCAGCCGCACGCAAACCATTCAACTCCGACTCCCCCCCCCGCCCCAACGCCGCGATTACGTTCCTGGCACAGCGCGCGCCCGCGCGCGCGGCCACGAGAGATGATTATCTCCGGCGTTATAACGCGGGACGAGAGAGCTCGCTCGCGCGAGGGTTGCTCGGTATGAGAGGGTGGGGGAGGGCACGGCGATAGACAAGGAAGGCAGCAAGAGAGAGTGAGGCAGAGTTCAATCGTTCAAAAAAACACCAAAGGACTTAGTAGGACGTGAGCGCGCGCTTGGACGAATCTTCGAAGAAAACGGAATTGAGAGGGAAAGGATTTTTTCTGTTTCGTTGCCCCGATGTTGCTCTCTCTCTCTCTCTCCCTCTCTCTCTCTCATATTCTAACACCGAGCCCCGTGGATTCAATGATCCATTCGGCAACTTTTAATAAAGTTGCCCGACGATTGTTTTTTTTTTCAAGGTGGATTACACGAACCTAGGCCACAGGTATATAATATTATCAGCGCATAAAATATTCATAGATGCCAATATTACAGTCGATACGTTGGCGTATAGATACCGGCGCCTACGCGTCCATATCCGCGTAAAGTTTATTTTTAACCCTTTACTTATTATCGATTTTCATCCATCCTCCCCCTATCGCCCCCTATCGAATACTCCAGAAATTACATCTCGTATCCGCAATAATTTTTTAATTACAGCGACGGAATCTCTCTTTCTCCATTTTCCGCGCGGAATTTCATCGCCCCTTTATCGCGAATATTTACTCTTCTTATTTCGGCGCGCCGCTATTTGGCGATGAGGAGTAAAAAAAAAGGAAAATGGAATCTCTCCGCTTTCACGTTATTCTATATAAAAATAGCATGCCTCTCTTTAACAGGCACACTTCGAAATAGGGAGTTTAACCTCAAACCACGTGTGCTTATTAATTTATGTTTCCGCATATATATATATATATATATATATATATATATATATATATATATATATTTGTGAACGCGTTTAAGAAAAAAAAAACAAAGGGGAATATAAATTCGAGCGAACCGCCGTTAATCGAATAGGCTAAATTCTATAGGAATACCACACACACACACACCACACACACACACACACACCACACACACATATATATATATAATCCGCGCTATATATTTCGCGCCTGGAACGGAAATCTTGAACGCAGCCCGCGCGACTGTCGAGGCGAGCCCGTCGTGATGGGGGCACAGTGGCCGCGAAAGGCAATAGCGTCGGAACGCGTACGCGGCGAGCGCCCGCTCGCTCGCTCGCTCGTTAACGCCGCCGCGGACCGCGCGAGGCCTCGGCCAGAGTCCCGCGCGGAAATCGAATGAGACGTAAATATAAACCTCGTACCCGGCGCGGGGCGATGCTAATTGCAATTAGTTCCTTATTAGAAATTTAACGCTGCTCGTCGCCACCCCCGCATCCAGCCGCCGTCGTCCCCCGTGTCTTCCAACGCGCGCGCCTATGGTTATATTTAATGAAAAGCAAAACTAATTAGGTTCGCGCCGCGTCGCTTCTCCCCCCCCCTCTCTCTCTCGTCTTGCCGGATTCGTGCGCGCATGCGCGACACGCGTCATAACAGTAAACCGCACGGTTTTTTAAAAGTCCAATTGTACAATGACCTAGAATTCTCAAGGGAAACTCACGGCGCTTCGTTAAGCGGCCGCGAGCGAATCCAGAGCGACGACACTATAAATAGCGCAATTATGGGACATTGTCAGTCGTGTGAAGTGCCCGTAACAATCGGTCGTCGTGCACAGCAGATTACGGAGCTGCCAGCGCGAATCACGCGGGTACAGTCGGGACGCGCAGTTTGCGTCGAAAATATATACGATCGATATGAGAAAATAAACGCGAACGAAACGGCTTCGCAACCGATGACTGAATCGAGCGAAGAATTATGCGACGAAGGGCTGAACGTTCAGACCGAGGATCCAAGGTTCGCTGTCGTTTACTCGTACGGGATTCCAATCGACGAACGAGGATGAACGACTTCGTGCTTGCTTCGACTGCGCGAAAAATTCAGCGAGCGTCCCAGCCACGTCGTATCCTCCCCCTATTCCCCGCAGCTCCCCGTACGCAGATATGTTGTATAATTCGTGGACGAGAGTCGAGGGCGTGTCTCCGTCCGATCGGCGAAGAAAATCCCGGACGGCCGGGGAAAGAAGCCCACAGGTCGCGCGTCTCGGACACGGGCCGTCGATCGCCCCCCTTCGCCCGCCCCTAACAACAACCCGCGCAGTCGACGATCGTATCGCACCGCGGACCGCACAGGTCGCACGCGGCGCTTATGGATGCCTCGTCGACGTTTTATCCGTACATACACGCGTGTGTGTGTGTGTGTGTGTGGTACGTGCATACGCATCAAGCGTAATGGGGGCACCGCCACCCCCTTTGGCGGTTCCCGAGAGCAGTGGAGCGCGCGCTCGCGTGCTCGTGTGCGAGCGTAATTCGTATACAATATCGATCTTATCTGCGCGGGAGCTCTCAGCGATGAGAGCTCGCGCGCGCGTGCGTGCGTGCGTGCGTGCGCTCGGGAGACGGAAAGGAACGAGGAGGGAAGCTGCCGCCGCCGGTATCGGTGCCCGAGTAGACCTCGGGCGAGCTAGGACGTGCGAGATAGCGAGCGAGAGTGGGGGGGGGGGAGAGATGGGGAACAATTTCAGAGGCGGTCTTATATTGGATTCACAGCTGCGAGGGTGGTTTTCGCACCCGCCCCCCTCCGCCCCAAGCGCAGTCGCCCTAGTCCGACGGGGGCAAGAAATCGCTCGGATCGGCGAAAAAGGCTTGCTTCGATGCAGTTGGAGAGAATGCTAAGCGCCACCGACTGTAGAAGCGTCCACGGATCTTCTACGATCAATATTTTTCTGTGTGCATTAAACTTTGATGCCTATATATATATATATATAGGGTGGGATTCGTGAAACTTCATTTTAATTTCCCATACAGTTGTAGTGAGCACCTCGGTCGGAGGGGGGAGGGTGAGAACTACAGCGATCATGTATTTATTATTTGTTGTTTTTCTTTCCTCGGCCGGCGAATACAGTATTCTTACTATTAGCCCAAATGCGTTCCTGAAATTCCGCGTCCAATTAAAGTGTTGGCGAAAGCACTTCTGTCGTTCGAGGAACGCGAGTGTGAGGGGTGGGGCGGAGAATACAGAGGGGCTGAGAAAGTTCATTATATACACGTATATTGTTTTGGAATATATTAATTTTGGAACGTAAGAATGAAGCGTCTAGACCGTTGTTTCTGAGGCTATGAAATTGTGTGTATATTAGCCTATATAACTAAGAGACAAACCGACGTTCTGAAAAGGCACACATTTCACGCCAAATTCTCCGAAATAGAAAAAGATAATTCATAAAAAAGAGATGCTGTCTCAAAGGATAATATAGATGTATGGACTACAATCCCACCCTCTCTCGCTTCATGTCCTGTCTATTTTTCTCTTTCGCTATCCATGTATCTATACATATACATACCACGAGGAGAAAACAAAACAAAAATCAAAAAATATGAAATATCTGACGTACCAGCAGCTTTTCCTTGTGATGCGGCGGTAATTAAATAAATAATGTCAGAACAAAATTTTGATTTTGCAGCACGGCGCAAAGCTATCATGATCCTCATAGCGATGCAACTTGAATTACTTAAGATTTTTTTCTTACCTATGATTTTTCACTCCCTCCATGCAAATCAGTACTCGCTCAGCTTCTAATTTTCCGCGATACATTTAAATAACGCCTCCCCTCTTTCTTTACATTTGCATAAAACTTCACGCAAAACCGTCTACTTATACAATGCATACACGTGCAGACATATTTAGACGGGACTTAATTTTCTACGCCAGCAGGATGAAATTATCATACGTTCGTTTTGTCGAAACTGAAATCGTCCGCACTACCTGGAACTGCTAAGCCCCGTTCGCTCGTTGAAAGCCAAGGCACGTGCGTGAGCGAGGAAGATTAAAAATAATTACGATTTTTTTCCTTCGCACGGTGCATACATGAGGGTGTTCGGCGGCGGCGGCAGGGGGGGGGGGGTTCAAATCGTTAACTTTAACGAAATTTGCATTAAAAATGCAATAGCCGTTCGGATTTTATATAAGAACGAACTTACTTTATGCGCCAGCGACGCATGCTCACGACGACTGCGCGAAGAGACACTCACGGTGGGCCGATGAAAAGATAGAAATTTTCGCTAATCCCGTAATGTAGGAAAAGAATGGAAAGAAGCAATAAACTGTATACTTTTGCGTGCTTCACAAGATTGCGATAAGTTGAAAAACGTGACAAGCTTTTCGCCGTACATGTTACACGTGTGTATATATATATATATATGCATCGGAATTTTCGGTCGTCGCGCGCATGCGCGGAAATACGAGCGATGCGCGACCGTGCCGACTGCGGTGACCGCACCGCAGCACCGACCTCCTGTTGCTTCTCGCTGCTTACGAACGCACGCATATACACGCGAACGGAACATTTTGCCGCTGCCCGCGCGTCTATTGAAAAAATTCACGCGACCTTTCCTTGGCTCGCTGCAGACATTTATCGGCGGTCCCGCGCCCAATTATGCGCAGCGCGCTTATCACGATTGCATAACCGAGCGCGCGCGCGCGCGCGTGCTTTGCAATTGGAAATTCGACTTGGGACGAATAAAAGTGACGAAGTTTTCTTTTATCATAATAGTTATGGGGTTTTTTTTTTTTTGTTAATGATTTCTTCCATTCGCTTTGTTACTTTGGCTCGTTGTATCGACTTACGTCTGGCCAAAAGGGACAAGTGTTTCAATAGCGTAATCTCCATCGCCGGATTAATTTTCCAATAAAACAGGTCACCATCCCCATAACCATCGCTAAGAACAAAAGCGTGCAACGGCTTACCTGTAACAAAAAAGAGAAACAGAATGTTGAGAAATTGCCGAGCTGCAATTACATAGGAATCGGAAATATTTGCATTCTGTGCGTTCGTTATTTCGTTAAAAATAAAAATAATAAATAAAGAAACAAAAAAAAAAAAGAAAGACCAAACAATATTTCAGCGATTTATGAGTTTCGCTGTTTACATAGTAAAATTAATACGGGATAATTTTATTGAATCTTTTTTCTTGTTTTAAACATCATACTTATTCCAGAAGTGGCGAAGTTGTGCCAGCAAAAAGAAAAAAACGAGAGACGAAAAAAAAAAGAAAAACCTAATTGCGACGAAAATACATTCCTTTACACTCCCCGCGTATGTAACACGCACAACTTCGTGTAACAGCTGATGCATAAAACAAGGAAAAAATGTACCATCGACGGGTGGGGGGGGGCTAAAATGCAAAAAAGCTCCCGCTTCAATATAATCATAAGGAAAACAAAGCGGCTAACATTGATAGAGAGTGAGACAGGCGGAGAGAGAGGAGAGAGAGAGAGAGAGAGAGAGAGAGGGGGAGAGAGGAGAGGAGAGAGAGAGAGAGAGAGAGAATAGAGAGTCGGCTCTGTTTTTTCTCCTCTCTTATTAGCCAATTTTTCCTCTTGTCTCCGCGCGTATAACGCGAACCGCCATCTATATACGTACATGCATTCATACACACGCGCGCTCTCACGAGCCCCTCTCGCCGCGCTTACATGTAAGCCAATCAACGCGCGCGGCGCGGCGCGATCATTATTATTTCGAGGCGAAGGAAATTGCGCCCGCAACGGTGGCAGGAAAGTTGCCGAGCGGCGCACACCGACGAGACACCCCTCCCCACCCCCCCCCGAGACGCCGCCGCCGCCGTCGTCGTCGCGGTATTTTTTTCCTTTCAATTTTTCTATTCCATTTTCGCGTCCGCGCCGCTCCGCAGCGCAAACCCGAGGAGAAACGCCGAGCTCGCGTATTTATATATACGACGAGCAGGAGAGACGGAGCCACGTGTTCGTATTTAATTTTTTCCCTTTCCTTTCGTTACGGCGCTTTGTTTCGCTGCTTTCTTTTTTTTTCGTGTTTATTTTGTCTTCTCGGAAACTGAAAATGACGGTTTGGTTTTTTAATTTCGACGCTGTGATTGAGCTGTATATATATATATATATATATATATATATATATATATATATATATATATATATATTCGTCACAAGAGAGCGAAGCGTGAGGATAGGCGAGGAGGGCAGTGTTCGAGAACTGTCGGACCCTTAGGACGGATACACTCCGGTGGTTTCAAAGTAAATACCATTGCATACTATACATACGTTTTTACAAGTACAGGAATTGTTCCCGTATCGAAACGTTTGAAAAATGAATAGCACGTTCGATGATCAGCGTTGCACTCTCCCAGACAATTGAAAAAGGACTTACAACATTTTAATACTTTTTTCGATACTTTACCCCCCCCCCCGCCTCACACCGTGTGTTCTGTGTTTTGTGTAAGAAGAAATCATATAAGATTGTTTGAAAAATATATTGGTGACCAGTGGCGTACGATTCCTTCACGCCTATATATATATATATATATATATATATATATATATATATATATATATATAACCGTATAACTTCGACGGACGAGAATACGCGCGCATGCTGTATTATAGAATTCCAAAACTATGGGAGTACTAATATCGGGGACCTGCCAGACGATAACTATCTATATATATATATATATATATATATATATATATATATATATATATATATAAACGTATTTCCATGGAACCCCTTACCCTGTATATTAGATTATATAGAACTATTTCTACAATTTCATAATAATTTTCGCTGCGGTCGAGTGTCTCTCAAACACGGTCGATAACACATTCTTGAAATACATCGAATTGATAAAGCTTGTCACCGTCCGAGCGTGGAATTCTTTCACGCTCCATTCTTTTTTCTTTTACTTTTTTTTTTTTTTTTTTTTAATACTATGCCACCCGGAGACTGATAGTTGATGGAGGGAACGAGGGCGGGGGGCGGGTGGTTGAGATTCGTCCAAAATTCCTCACATAGTTCAAGAGGATATCGTAGGCGTGACGTTTTTACCAGCAATTTTCTTAATAAATTTATCATAATTTATGGTAATTTCTTAACTCTCGCTCATTGCCCCTGGCTCTTTGTACGCGCGCGGGTACTTGGGCGCTCCTTGTAATATTTAATTTATTTGAATTACGCGTTAAATTTAATGAATATTTTACGTAAAGATCGTAATGAAACGGGTTTCGAAAACCATTTTCTCCCCTTCTATACATTGTTTGTAATAATCTACTCGCAGTCGCACGTTTTGGGTACCATCTTTACATTATCGTCGGGCGCTTGGAATGGCTTTCAAGAGAAGATCGCATCGTTGGAGTTTAAGCAAAATTTTTTTTTTGGATAATTAAACAGTATACGGACGTCACGCTCACGCCGACGATTATTTACACGGGGATATTTTTAGTCTATTAGCCGAACAACGTTGAACCATCAAGTTTCAGTTAATAATTTTCCGATCCGCGCGTCGGCTCCACGTAATCGCGCAGAATGTCCAATCGATTGCCATTGCGCCGACGCAAAATTCAGATTGTTTATTAAACTGAGCTGGCGGCAAATTTATTCATGATAAACTTTCATTGGCGCTGGATTGAAGACAATCACACAATCAAGTTTACCCACGAAAATGCGATTTTCGAACCTTAAGGCGTAAACTGCCCAATCGGCGGTTCACATTCCTTATTCTAACGCTTGAAAAATTGCAAATGTACATTCGAAGCTTTAAACACTGGAAATATTCACATAATACTTATGCAAGTGTACATAACACAGCGATGTAATGAAACGTCCAAGACTGTGTCTTTCCAAATCCGTATTATCGATCTCTCTCTCTCTCTCTCTCTCTCTGTTTCCCGATCGACTTTCCTATCTCCTGTCCCCATTCCCAACCGAACCCTATAAAGCGCCCGCGCCACGGCTCAAGATCATCCAATAAATCGGGAACGGGACGAACCCCACGGGGCGTTTTAAGTAAGTGACTAATCGGGCAAAAAAATTCGCGGCACCCGCGGCCCGCGCTCGTAAATCAGGGCACGAACGATCGGCCAAGTAATTCGATCCTCGGGAATGGGCATTTTTACGACGTGTTTATTTCCCTGGTGTACGAGTCGGACTGTGGATATGTATATGTATGTACACATGCACACACGCACATGCACACACGCACACACACACACACACACACACACACACACACACACACACACACACACACACACACACAAAAATCATCGGTGTGTATGGCATTCATCCTCCTATATATAGATAGGCGCGGGAGACGGGGCTACTTGGCGGGAATGGGGGATGGTCGGGGGGACTGCCAGGGGTTAAGTTGTTTCGTACTCGCAAGGGCCGATCGCGCGAACAGGTGATGCGAACGACAGACGAAAGCGTTTGTTTTGAAATTAAAATTACAAGAGAACAATATACACGCGCAAGCGCTGTTGTGGGTGGTCGCTCAGCTCGTCTTTCATTCCGGTCTGGAAAAAATACAAATCCGAACGGTTCCGGGCGAGTTTTCGTGCGACTCGCTTTATAGTGCCAGGCCATTGTCTTGAAAAAAAAAATGCGCAGGGCATTAACACGGTCGTAATTTCTCGGATTGCGCGAAAGAATGGAAAACAAAGAGACGAAGTGGTTCTCTCGCTGATTCTCGACTGGTCATTACTGGGTAATCCGTTGTTCTCACCCCGTCAAGTTCTCAATTTGCTTTGATAATGATTTTCGATTAGTAGCGATTTCATAATGAATCGTACGTAAGAGGGACTATGGTTACTTATGCTTGTACGAAAAACACCGATAGGTAATGATCGGGGCGAGTGTACGGCAAAATTTCAATGGTACACCAATTGAGAGACTCTCAATCTTAATATAGATATTCAATTACATTTTCATCACTGCCAATGGCTCGATACATTGTTAAACGTGACCATTCCAGATAATCCAAGAATGTTTCCCTAATAAATATTCATGTCAAAACAAACCAGATTTTCTTGCGAATTTCCTGATCGATCAATTCATCCTATAGTTTGTTCGATCAATATTATATTGTAGAGACATTCTCCTCCTCCCCCCCCCCGTGGAACGGAGGAGGTTGAATTTGGTGTTATCGGATATACCGCTGACTTCATTAATATGCTAAGCAATTCCAATAATTTAATCGGGCGCACCAGTCCGATAGGAGGAGAGAGAGAGAGAGAGAGAGAGAGAACGAACAATAATCCAACGTCTCGGAACTTCCATGCACACCTGACGACACAGCCTCTCTATATATCACACATGGAAATCGGTGCGATATAACTCTCCACTGGCACTGATAAGCGGAAACTTCCTGGAAAAGGCGTGCGTGCGTTTTTCGTAGAAGATGGAAAAAAATAATATAGAATGTGTGTGTGTGCGTGTGTGTGCGTGCGCGCGTGTGCATGTGTAAGTGAGTGTGGTGTGCTCGCGACGAGTATGTATGAATTACAGGCGAAGATATTGGTCGGTATCAATCATTGTTTAGACTATGATCTCAGGAGTTATCTCTCTCTCTCTCTCTCTCTCTCGCTTTATCTTAATCCATTTCGACTTGTAGAGAGGAGCCGACGTGCATTATCGTCAACCGAGGGTATTATAAACAATCGTCGCTACCCTTCCTTCTCACTTACTTGCCTTCTCCCCGCGGAATTTAATAATAGACCTTTATAGCGAAATTCGTTTCATCGCAGGCGTGTCTGCCACGTGTCTTTTCACTGTTATTAATACCAGTGTCGATTAAGCTTTTCTACAAGCTCGATACACAATTATTACGATCTCTATCATTGTGTATCTAAAAGCTAGTTTGTCAATAAATTCCGAAATTTGTTTTGCGAAAGTGCGATCGATATAAAAAGTTCGCGAGAAAGAGAATTATTAACGAGGAACATCAATACTTCTATACGTAAATAAAGAGGTAATCCGAATAATATATATATATATATATATATATATATATATATATATATATATATATAAATGACGCGTAACACTCGCTAAGGAAATATTTGCCTGGCGCAAATATCAGGAAACGATAATAAAGGGGAGGGGAGGAGGTGTTTTATCGCCCGCCGTAACGTAAACCCCGGACCGCGACGTACATCGAGAAATCGGACCGATCGCCTCGCGAGGCTCGTTATCGCCTCGCTCCTCTTTCGCCGCGCGGTCATTACGTGTGCCACGTGAACATACGCAATAATAGCTGCGATACGGTCAGCGGCGATCAATCGTCATATTACGGCTCTGCTGAAATTCCGCGACTTCCTTCTCGTTCGTCGCCGTCTGCCGTTCGCGAATATCGCTCGGAACTCCGGACCGACACGATTCTCGGAGGAGGGGACGTGAACGGGGTACGGCAATACGTTGCGTACAGGGTGGGAGGGGGTGGGGGGATTTTTTTGTAAAAAGAAGAAGGTTACACACGCATTTGCTTCGAGGTGTACGGCTGCTGCCTCGATGTCGAGTAGCAGCCGCGTACCGCTCGGTAAAGGAAAGAAAAGATGAATGCTGAAAGATGTGCTGTGGGATTTCTATATACTGTCCAACATTTGGCCTCGATTAGCAAAATAATAATAATAATAATAATAATAATAATAATAATAATAATAATAATAATAATAATAATAATGTTAATTTAAAAAAAGCCGTTAACGATTTAACTTAATATACAAAGCCGATGGACTCGTTACGATCAACGTTAAGAAGAATGTACCCCCCTCCCACTCTTCGGAATGGCAGTGACAAATCGTCGTGCCTATCTCTGTATTGGAAACATAGACCGTTGCCATCGCAATTGGTCCTTCTTTCCTGGCAGACACTGTAACTCGTCGCGTTCTACCGAAGTGTGTTTTATTTAGAGAATAATTCTTCCATCGAAGTCGCTAGAGTTCGCAGTGCACCGATATAAAAGCCTACGGCGTGGAATGCTACTTTTCGCGACAGTTAGTTTTGACGTTTACAAAGGACAGAAAAGGAGTCGATTATTTTCACCGACTCCTGATTGGTTAAGTCGAAGATGATTTTTCAAATGAACCGATTGATCACCTTAAAAATGCACTGTCGACATTACACTCAACACGCTCGTGTTGGCAAACAATTTAATAATAGAATCTTCTCGCTATAACCATGTTTTCGCCCAATGATATAATAACTTCTATAGACGTGTCTCTCCTCTGACTCTCTGTCTCTCTTTCCCTTGCCCTGTTCCGTCCCTCTTCGCCCATTACACTTAACAGCACTCGCGTCATTTATTCGCGTCGTTCGGCGGGCAATTTCTTTCGACCGCAAACAACAATCGAAATTGCCGTTTCAGGGGAACACCAGTGGCAGCGAGAGCAGCAGCAGCAGCAGCAGCAACAGCGGCAGCAGCAGCGGCGGCGGCGTCAGCGACAGCAATAAGAGAAGAAATAATAACTGTAAAACGGGGCGAGAGAAAACAAAAGAGTAGCCGCCCTCTCTTGGTCATTATTAAAGTTGGATATATATATATATATATATATATATATATATATATATATATATGCCTGCCGCTGTTGGCGATAGCGCAAGAAGAAACAGCTATATAACGAGTAAAACTGCCGACCGACCATCTCTCACCACCCGTACAGGTTCTAAAACCCTTTTATCGGTCTCAACGGCCGGCGATTGCGTATACGCGTCCCTTAAATCTGTTCTTGGTTTCCGAATGGCCGAAGCTGCGGGAAAAGGTGGGTGGGTGTGGGGGAGAGGGGGGGGAAGGACAAAAGTATCCATCTACCGTATTATTTCTATAGATACGTATATACGAAGCCCCAGCGTTGAAGCTCGAGACAAGTGTTGCAGAGAGACAGAGACAGAAGAATGGAGCAAAAGGGAAGGAAAATATTATAATAATTGCTTGGAAGATTAGAACCGGAGTTGGGAAGACTGTGGAAACTCGTAAAAGGAATGGAGAAGGAGGAAAGCGGACGGGGAAAAGGAGAATATCAAGTTAGTAATTGAATTATAATTATACTTGTCATGATAATAAGACTAAGGAATTTAAGCAATATTAGAAAATAATTAAAATTGCCGTAATCCAGAAAATTTGTTCCCTCAGTCATAAATAATTGAGTCTTAATATTAGGCCGCGTCTGGCATAAGCTTTTTACGCCTTCTTTCGACAAAACATTATTTTGATTGCAAAAACCTAATGTACTACACGAAGTTTAAACAATAGAAATTGGCAAAATTTCATCGTGAAATGGCTTTACAAACATTTTTAAGCTTAAAAAAAGCAAACAGTCTCGTACTGTGCGCAACTGTATCTGCTACGAGCATCGCTCGAAATTAAAAGGAAAGCCCGCGTAAAAACGACGAAAAAAAGAAATCGAAGAGGGGCGGAGGGAAGCAGACTGCACCGCAGCGGCGCAAATAAAACAGTAGCAGTGCAGGGAAATAGGAGAGAGGGGTTGTGCGGAGAGAGGGAGGGAGAGAGTGAGAGAGTGAAAGAGAGGTTACCCAAGTTCATCCCGTTTTATTGGTCGTAAAATCGGGCTCTCCGCGCTGCAGCCTCGTCAGCCTAATCTCGGTTCGCTCAGTCATCGAGACAAAGTTTCTTTATATTAGGTCAGGTCATTCGAGCTTTACGAGCCTACAGCTGATCTTGAAAAGCTACGGCCGGGCGCAGGAGGGTGAAGGGGGGAGGGGGGCGAGCGACCCGCTCACTCCCGTACTCCTTTGGCAAACTCATACACACACCACACACACACACAGGCGCGCGCTTTTGGCGAGGACGGCGAAACGGAAAATCCCACCCATCCCCATCGCGAATTTTACGGCCCTTTTGTCTCTCGCAGCGTTTCCCGCCGCTCTACCCGTAACCTCGCCGTGCGCCGTTCCCTCCGCCCCGACGTCGGTGTCGCCGGCCAGGGACACGGCCTAGGTATATACGTACCGTGAAAAATAAAAAGCCCCCTCTCGTCAACAGCGCGCGCGCCCGCGCGCGCAGTTTCACCGGTGGGAATAAATTTGCGATCATTACCCGTTTTTGGAAACCGAGCCAAAAAGACGAGAATGAAGAGCTTTGTTTTGATACTTATTCGTAAGTATGCGTGCATGTGCTCACACTGCTCTAGAAGTTACGCGACGTCTCACGTATATGTTATTATATATAAATCTACATTGGACAAAAAAAAACAACCATCGACCCCGGACTCTGAAGCTTGTTCAAGACTCGATGTAAAAATGTATCTTGAATTGACAGAACGTGATTTCGTATAGTCAAGTGATGTACTATTACTCAGGTCGACCGCGTATAATTGTATCGTCGGGAATAAAAGTACATAACGAACATATCACTGGCACTCGCACATCTAGAATCCCGTATAGATAATATAAAGTCTTCGACTTTATATCGAATTTTTATTACAATTAAAATTATTAACGGATCGTTGCGGTATTCATAAATATAATAATATATTATGTGTGTTGAATAAACATTTAAGTATGCCCCAGACACTATATATAGAAATTTGATAATGTTTTTACCCGAGCCTCATAAAATCGGATATTATTCGCCGAGAGGCAATATATATTTTTATAACGTACCTTTTCATAAACCTTGTCCGATTATATTACTTTTCCTATATATAGAAAATTGCAAGCGTAACCTATTGCTACACACACACACGCGCGCGCGCGCGCACACACACACACACACACACACACACACAACGTACGTATGCATGTATGAAATAAAGATCGAACGCACTTTCATTCGCGTGGATTTTTGCGTCATTGCCTGCGAATACGACGGAGAGAGAGAGAGAGGGGGGGGGACGAGAGTAATAAACAGAGTCGAATGGCGCACGCGCTCCCTCTAAAACATAATACAGTTCAAAAAGATCGTTCAAAAGGGGGAATATTCACTGGAGGGCCGAAGTAGGAGCGCGGAAAGTCGGGCGGTGGGCGAGACGAAAAGTGCGGGCTCCGCGCGGAGACGAAGAAAAGGTCGAGTCGCGGTTCCCGCGGGTGGGGGGGGAGGTCTGGGGTGGTGTCGAGGGGGCGAAGAGAGGCAACGCCACCGGAAACTTACCGGTTCATTTCGAGAGACGCGAATTGCGCGCCGAGGGACAGGCAGGCGGGTGGGGCTTGGAGACGCACGCGTCGTCCCGCCCTCGGGTTCGATGGCGCGCCGAGCGAATAAATCAACGCGGCGGCGACGGCTCGAGCGCGCCCGCGCACGGAATGACAATGCGCCGGGGCGGCCAAATAACGGAGTGGTGGAGGGCGGGGGTGGGGAGGTCGGGGTGCGACTGCCAGGGCCGAGGGGGACATTTTTCGGCTGCTTGAAAATTCCGGCCACGCTCGGCAGTCGTCTTTCTTCGCCAGTGGAGCGCAGGAGGCGGCGAGTAAACGAAGCAACGGGGCAATGCGTGTACAGTGGGTGGCGCACGGGGGGAGGGGGGTAGTATGTGTATCGCAGCCCTCGTCGCAAGGGACGCGATCGTTCCGCGCTCCGCGCCCGCACGACGTTTCTTTGTCTTCGACCTGGTCCGATGATTCGGACGCGCGGATGCACCGGCGGGACTAGGGGGCGGGGAGGAAGGTGGGCGTCCCTCCCTCATCGGCCGAGCAATCGTCGCCCGACGCTCTCTCCGTCCCTGCGATACGCTCGGCGCTAGAACTCGGGCAAACATCGTTATTCGCGTGATACGTATCGATTGAAGGGCGACGAGTTCGAGGTCTCCTACGCGGGGCTCTTGCTCACGCTCGGCCGACTGGAGCACGCGTACACCCTCGGATCAATTCGTTGTCCCTTACAGACGACGCCGTTACAGTAGTAGGGGCTGGAGCTGCCGCGACGCGGAAAATGCATAGAGGTAAGAACTTCGAAGGGCCGGGGGGCAGGGGTGGGAGTGGGGCGGCTACCGCTCGATAAATTTCGCACGTGCCCTGGGTCTTAAAAATACAACAAAAAAAAAAAAAAAAAAAAAACACATATATGCACGCACAAAATGAGAAAGTCATACGCATACGCATATATATATATATACACGTAAATCGCTCAACCCAAGAACTTCTAAAGAGGCTAGTGCGAGGAATGTCGATCAGCGGAGATAGATAGGATTAGATAAAAGGAGAAATAGATTGAGGGTGGGAGAGAACTGAGGAGGTAAATTCGCAAATAACGCCCCGCCCGGGCGGGCAGCGTCCATTAGATTTGCATTTATATTATATTTCGCGATTTATGAAGGGGCCAACAGGCTTGCGCGCGCATCCCCGCGGCCCTGAATAATCTCCCGATCATATTTCACCAAAGGACCGACGAAAGTCTTCTGGATCCCCCCCCCCCACTCCCCTGTCTCTATGCGCGTATATATTCGTAGACGCTCGTCATCCCTGCCGACGCCATTGTTCGTGTTTCGCCTCGACGCTTCGATATCACCGCGTTTTGAAACGCGTGGGAATATGAGAAAGTAATTAGCGAATTTAGCAATGCGAGGGCCACTCGGGAAGTATATACGATTAACGCGAAACTCCATGATCGTCGAGACGCCAGTGGGGCGGCTTATTGCGTCGTACACGGGACTCTTTAACGGTTCTCGGTGCGCGCGCGCGCGCGTGTATGCGTGTATATTATCGCAAGAAAAAGAAACGTAATTTGCCGTTATTGTACGCTGAAATTCTACAGCAAGTGGTATGGTATTGAATGTAAGTACAATCTCAGCAACCCGCCCCCCGTATCTCTACCCCCTGCGTAAGGTATAGATTCTTGTATATACGGCAAATAAACGTTCTTTTTGTATACTGAACAAAGTGGCGAGGGTGCGGGAGCGAGCCAATAAAAATGAATAAAAAACGCGGAGGGGCGACGGGAGGAGAATGTACATAGCAATGTGGTGGGCGGGGGCATGGCTAATTGTCCAATTTGCATCGGCTTCTTTTTCGAAGAAAGCACTTATTGATTGTAAATAAAGTCAATTACTTGATTGTTATTTTTTTCCCCAATATACTATGCTTTTTTTACACGTCAAACAAACTCAATACTTACTTATTCATCTGCGTGTAAAAATATCTTTATCCTATTAAAATATGTTCGTCGCCAATGCGTATAATTAAATTTCATTGATTTAATTGTCGAGGGACATCAGGAGAGCATGGTTTTTTGTCCTTCGAGCCTCGATTTTATATTGTCATCGAGTAAAATCTACTCGTTTAATGCAGGAATGTAGACAGCTTAACTATACCGAGGCAGTAATCGTAAAAAACAAATGAAAGACGCCAAGAAATGCGACTTCATTACTAAGTATTAAATTAAATATACCGGTGAACCGACGCGAATTGCAACGAACTTGCGCGATAGAGCGGACGGGGCGGGGACGTGGAAAAGCGAGAGAGGTTTCTTACTAAACTGCGAGCATGTACGAGCACGCGCGCGTCCGTCTATTCGTGCACGCGTAGAAATGAAATATCCCGGCTAACTTTAAAAAAATTCTCGCGACCACGCCGGTTGACCAGCGCGTGATTAAGCGAAAGGGATAAAATGAAAAATCCAGACGACGGTCG
This sequence comes from Sycobia sp. Sy_11, assembly GCA_018907035.1. Classification (NCBI taxonomy): domain Eukaryota; kingdom Metazoa; phylum Arthropoda; class Insecta; order Hymenoptera; family Epichrysomallidae; genus Sycobia; species Sycobia sp. Sy_11. Next base: position 896,752 of record JACCIC010000179.1, on the reverse strand, counting down.
ACTTTTAGACGACGCAGCGCGGCGGCTCCGCGGCCTGCCGCCTGCTTTTTCTTCTTCATCTTCTTTCTCCGCGATAATTCCCCCCCCCCGTCGCTCCTTCTCATCCCCCGCTCCCATCACCAGAAAGTAAATTATAAACTTATCCGTCGACTTATACGGCCGTTTAATGACTATTGTAAATAAAACGCGCATTTTTGCAGCCCTGAAATTTATCGCCCGGACCCCATTGTGAAGGCGCGCGCGCGCGCACGCGCGATATTTTTAAACGCGCCGCTTGCGCTAAACAATAATTTCCCATGTGGAAACGCGCGTGGCACGACGAGGAGGGGGGGGGGGAGTTTTTTCTCCACCGAGAAGAGGAAATCTCTTCTCTCCCTTCTCCCCACTCTCTCTCTCTCACCATCTCTACCTCGCTCTCCCGATAAAAGCGTCGAACGCTCTCGCCTTAATTCATAAATTAAAACGAACGCGCGAAAGTCCATTGTTGGCGCGCGTGCGCCACCAAGCAGGCATATTTATGTATTAATAGCGACGAGCGCGCGCACCGTTAAAATGGTCGACGACTCTTGCGCGGCTCTCGGTCGTTTGTATTATAAACGCGTCTTGTTACGCAAAAGGGTACGGGTAAAGAGACAGAGAGCGAGAGCGAGAGAGAAAGAGAGAGAAAGCGCGTCTCGATTTGCGTTCTTTCTATAGAATAGCTCCATCTGTTTCTATTATGCATTCTGTCGATTGTACAGAATCACGAATTGCAAAGACAACTGTATACACGTCTCATTTGTTTTTTTCTTTGCCGATATAAACTGCAAATGCGTATAACATTTTGCTGTGAAACGCTTTTGGTTCTTGCAAAACTTCATCATAAAGTCCACGACGACATCGCGAATTTTTAAACTCCAATCCCCGAAACCTCACAAATCCCAGACACGCAGTTATCGAGCCTGTAAACATCGACGAACAATTCCACAACTCCAAATCCCTTAGCCAATATCAACTCTAAAAACCACAAACCCATAAATTGAAGCCTCGAGTCAAAACTACCACATCTCACACCGATACCTCGGATTTCACAAATCCCAAGCCAACAATTCCTAGCTCATTCGCCATGATTAATCCCAATCCTAGCAATTGTAGAGCCCAGAGATCTAAATCCATGTTCTCACATTAGCGAGATTTGGGATACCAATTTCTCGTATTGCGGGCTTTGTTTTTTTTTTTTTTTTTTCAAAATCAGCTCCAGACACGCCGCTATAGGATTTCTGTATTGGGTGCCCCAAAAGAGCGCATACCGACACGTCGTCATTCGAATTTTCGATCCAGCTCGAGATCGCTTCTTCTCGGCTCGTTAATTTTCCGCCGCTTCGGAAAAGCCGAGGAGCTCCGGGGTCCTCTCGAGCGCCCTTCTTCTCGCAACCGCGCCCCTTCGACGCTGGATCGTCGGGAGAGACGACTACACCGTAGAGAAAGTCTCCCGCCCCTCCCTTCGAGAAGATTTACCAGCATTAGTCCTCGTCGTCTCGGCGAATCCGTTATGAGAAATGTGGCGATAAGCTTTCTATTAATGCCGGGAAAGATATGGCTGCCCGGAGCAGCCGGGCGATGGGCGCGGGGGGGGGTGGAGGAGTCGGAGCTTGAAAAAACGACTCACGTAATTAAGGAGGCGAAGCTCCGCTCGGCGAGAACGCCGCCGCGATCCAGATAAGGGATATATAGAGCGAGAGCCCAGGGAGCTGTCGGGGGAAGGGACGAAAACGGGGTGGGGATGTTGGAAGGTTAGGGGGAGGGGGTAAGAACGTAACGAACACGATCGCTGCCACCTATACGGGGGGAGGGGTATGGAGGAGCGAGGGCGAGGTGACGAAGCGTCGGATAAGCCTGCGGGCGAGAGAGAGAGAGAGAGAGAGGGAGGGAGAGAGGCAGATAGTGCATAGTCCGCTCGGGCCGATTTACGAGCGCGAAAATCCGGCGGTGCAGAAGCAAACCGACCCTGGCACGGTGTGAGAGCTTAGCTCGTTGATGCGCCGCCGCGATCGGATATTTTTCTTACATATATGTGAGTTAACCTCATTATATATATATATATAGATATATATATATATATATAATATATATATATATATAAGTTCTGATCGAGCGAGCATTCTTACCGTGTATTCGACTCGTCGTCTCGGGCCGTTCCCTTTCGAGTCTCGTTGCGCGGTGCAGTTCTCTCCCCCGTACACACACACGCGCGCGCACACACGCACGCACACACCACACACACACACACGCACGCACACACACACACACACACACACACACACACACACACACACACACACACACACACACAGTTAAAATCTTCGGCATTTATAATAGTGCCAGTATAGTATATAATATATATAGCATTTATAATAGTGCTAGTATAATACACAGTGCGGCGGGGTAGGGGGTGGTGAAGAGAAGCAAAAATTATATTTCCAGTCGGCGATAAATAAATACACCGCAACAATAACTGTGCACAAGGATGCGCGTCCCATATACGGCGATCGACAGCGCAGCTCGCGGGGAGAGACCGCTGGAGAAGAACGCGTCTATGCGTACACGCGGCTCTTGTTTCTTTTCTTGCTTTTTTTTCTCCTTCTTTTTGTTTTCAGTATTTATACTCCCTACGTTGAAATAAGATAATTTGTCGAAAGTATCGTAAAACGGCTCTGGTTCGAAAGCCACCGGTGGGGCGAGAGGGCGGGAGGGGCGGGGAGGCATAAAAACACGCGGCTCGCAATATGGGAAAATTATTTATGGTAATGCATAAATTAATCTCCCGTTGTTGTTATATTGAACGCTGATTTATCGCTTAAATTGGAAATACCCCGCTGTAGGTTAATACTGTTAATAATAACGCCGCCGTACTAACGGAGTGACGGAATGAAATATTTCGTTATAAAAATGCATTTGCACTTCTGAGAGCGATCCGAGAAAGATAGAGAGAAGGAGGGGAAAGAGGGGGCGGGGAGGCGCTCATTTTATTAAAACGCGATACATTTTATTAAAAATGTTTCGAAAAGTAGCGAATGAAGCACAAAGTGTGCATTTGACAACATTAAAATATATAGAGCCACCCCCCCCCCCTTAGAAATAAGATTCGAATAGAAACATAACGATAAAAATCATTTTTCAAACGAACTTTGCAGAATCCACTGCAATCCGTCCCCATTCGAGCGGCTACTTTTCTTTTTACCGAGTGGCAATCGCCCCCCCTCCCCTCCCACCACAAAACGAATGCCTTCAAAGCGCCGAAATGCTATATGTGTAGCTTCGTGAAAGGAGAAGAAAAACGACCGCCAGAGCAATATTTCGACGTCCAACCATTATATCCGTACCACCTCGAATGCCGTTGCCCGTTTGCAGTCGAGGATTTCTTGGGGGGCGAGGTTGGGATTCGGCGGAGGCGAATTCCGTGCGCGCAACCGCGATATAATAAAGTAACTGCTCGGAGTTGCCTCTATTTTTCCTCCTTATCCTTCGATCGACTCTGGACGAGCTCTTTACGCCCCGCGCTCCCGTCGGAAAGTCGCGGCAGCTAAGCCGAATCCTTCGTGGTGCGTGCCGCGCGTCTGTCTCGCTGCCGTGGTCGCGCGAAAGCCATTTCAAAACGCGCACGGGCACGGGGATCGGGATATCGACGCGTTATAGCCAATTTTTTTTTTTTTTTTTTAATCTTACTCCTTTACTTTCCTTTAATTTCGGGACTTCGCTCACGTGGCAGTCGAGCGCGGCAGTCGGGTTTCGGGACCGTGAGCGAGCCCCGCTGTTTGATATATTGTTTAGTGCGCTATAGGAAGAGAGCGGCGTTGATCGCGTCGAAAATTCAACAGCCAGCAGGTGGTGGCGATTGCGCGACGTCGAAATTCCCAAGAACCGTACGTTCGATTTTTGGCGTTGTATTTTGGACTTGTACGAGAGTCGGGGAAAATTTATCGTTATTACGGGTTGAGGAAGAAAAACAAAAAACTGTACAATTTTGCACTTGTAGAATTTGAAAATTCCACTGTACTTATTGTAGGTAGTAATCCTCTGGCAGCCCCTTCAGTCGAGTTGCTCCAGTTGGGAGTTACGTCAAACTCGTTTCTTCCGAACGAAAAGTTTAAATGCCCCATCGAAATCCGCGACATAACGATATTTTCTTATAAAATCGAACTCCGTTCAATAAATAAGCGAGAAAGCGAAATAGATAGCGGGAAAAATTGCTCCTGTGTAGAGGAGAGAGAGAGAGAGCGAGAGTCGAGAAAGTTTTCAGAAGCAGCGTGGAGGGAGGATGAGGAGATATGCAGAAATTCGGCGTACAGGGTAGGAGGGATACTAATTGAAAAGTTCGCACCATTGAACGAACGCGACGAAAGTAAATGCTGATGTCATATATATATATATATATATATATATATATATATATATATATATATAATTTCGAATTTAGTCAACGCCGCACCTGATTCGTCGAGAATTCAGGAGGGGAAACAATCACCATCCCCCACCCCACAGATATTCTACATGGATTCTCGTCTTTTTTTTTTCTTCTTCTTTCCATTCGAAGATGAAATTGGTCTGTATAATGCATTTGATTCGCTTAATTTCGATGTTATCAATTAGGACGACTGGCATACGTAGAAAAGCGGGTTATATTAATTTGGAAAATAAGCTAGCTCTCGTTTTCCGCACTGGTGGAACAATGATAACCTATCACTCTCTCTTACTCTCTCTCTCTCTTACATGCCTCTAGACGCGATCATTACTGCGCGTACGCACACCGACGCACAACACAAAACAGTACATAAACATTATCTTGCTGCTTCAATGCCTTGTTGACTCGTTTCACATGCGTATCTACAGTTTAAATTTTCTCTTTACACGCGAGAATGCACAGCCTTAGTACGTATCTCGCTGCATTATGGACGGACAGACTTAACAATTCTCTATCGCGACGATAATTAGTTTCGTTAAGTGAGTTCATAATACACCCCGTTGTGAAAGGACACTCCGCCCACGTCGCCTCGAAAATCCAATGAGACGGTTTCTCATCGTTGATAAGAATTGCCCAGTCGTATACACATTTGGCGCGTTCGCGTGAATTATCACAACTCGACCAACTCGATTAAACTTTATTGTTCGATGCACGTCATTACGTATATATATATATATATATATATATATATATATATATATATATATATATATATATATATATTTAGCATGTCTGCAAAAACTCGGATAATATCGAAAGATGTATTAATCGGTTGACGAATTATCGCGAGTAATTGTCGTACGAAGGGATTGCGCGCGCTTACCCTTACCGAGGCCGTGAGTTCGCTCATTACGAATACCTATTGCATTATAAAGATCTCGCGAGCGTTTCGAATGAATTTTTATTGCGCGCGCTCAATTATTAAGATTAAATTGCCCGGGGGCGGGATGGGCGGAGGGTCGGGTGCCCCGTCTCGGCGCGGCAATGAGCGCAAACGCTTATCATGGGAGTCTTTCAATTAAGCCCGATGGTAATAGTTTTTAATGCGAACAAATGCGCAACTGGCAGTGCGACTCTCGTCCCCCCCCCCCCCACCGACCACATCGGTCGTCGCTAACCGCTCTCTTTGTCTTTCGACGCGATCTTTCGACGCGTGCAGTGACCTTTGGATTGTTAAAGCTCCGCGAGTGTACGTCTCGCTTTTCATTGAATTAATGTCGCGCGTTCGACCACCGAAAAATCCATGCAGAAACTCTTGAAGAGCGGTCGGACATTAAAATTTTCAGAGAAAATAATCATGCAGCGCAATTATTTTTTGTTTCTTCCATTAATTAATAGAATTTTTTGTTTACTTAGTATACATGTAGATAAAATTCATTTTCGTAAAACGAGTCATATCTACATAGATGAACAGGCAAATGAAGGTAAATCCCCCCACCCCGCCATTTATGAAAATTTGGCATAGATTCCCTAATGCGCTGTTTACAAATATATGCCAAATTAATAGAGGAAAAAAGCGATAGAAAGCGATAACTGCTGCCCGTTACAGTACCGACAATGTTCTACTACGGCAGGCGGCTCTCTTCTCTCACAATGGGCGGGGGGAGGGGGCGAGCGAACAAATCTAAATACGCCATTAAAAGCGCTTGCAAAGCCCGCTGGAAAAGCCCGGATAAGCGGAATATCGAGTCTCTGCTCGCGCTGCATTGTCCACGCGGTTCGAGGGGCCGGCTGCTCTCGAGGCGCGCTGCGCTCGAGCGAGGCTATTATTATCTTTATCGTCATTATGGGCTATGAGCATCGGTAGCTTGTGACTTTCGCGCGCGCGCGCCGACAGCTTTTTCCGCCCGCGGCCGGGCGTGGGAAAGAAAGTCAAGAGCGTACCGGGTATCGGTGTCCGCGCGCGACGCTCTAATTTAAAGGGATTGCATATTACGGGTATACGCACTCGCGTATAGATACACACACGGTTGTAAACTCGCGCGCGTGCACACACACACACACACACACACACACACACAGCGCAAGCCTCGTCTACGAGAAAGTTGTTTGTTTTTCTCTTTTTTTTTTCCTTCCATTGAGGAGCCGAGTCTATGCACAAATATATAAACCTTGCTCACCGCGCGCCTAGCCTGATTTCCGCGTGTCGCGGATTCAAACTCCCCGCCCCCGTTCGCCCAGCCCGCTGCGAGATCACGACTAATTAATCAGCCTTCTCTTAACCGTCTATATTGCCGATGCAAAAACGATTTAACGAGGAGAAAATGGTAAATTTTATACATGGAGCGCTCGCTGGACTAGAAGAGCCATACTTCTCGTATACAGTCTCAAAATCAAATTTTGAAACTATCTAGACAATGTGTAATACGTATCGGCATAAGTGATATCGTCGTCGACTGTCAAAACTGACGCGGGTCGCGATTGTTATACGGAGAAAGTTCAACCTGCAAAAATCTGCTTAATTGGTGTTTAGAAGGCCGGGCAACGAAGTGGAATCGTACTCAGGAAATTATAAACTAACCAGAAGATGACCAGGACGACGCGTGTGGTCTTCTCTCTCTCTCTCTCTCTCTCTCTCTCTCTCTCTCTCTCTCTCTCTCTCTCTCTCTCTCTCTCTCTCTCTCTCTCTCTCTCTCTCTCTCTCTCTTTCTCTCCCTTCGCTCTCTAACTCTTCTCGCCTTCCGATCATCATCGAACCTATAGTAACGTTTAATCAACATTACGCGCTCGGCTTTCTTTATAGACACGTACCTGCCCAGATGCCTATATAAGTACGCGTATGTACATACTGCATATATATATATATATATATATATATATATATATATATATATATATATATTGCCCGCATGCCAAAGATCCCGTTAATAGTTAGGTGTAATTCCATCTCATAAGCACGCCAGAATAACGCGTTAATTTTCTCGCCCCTTTCTGGTCTTACGCGCGCAGAAGCAGAGAAACTTTGAGAGGGAGAGAGAGAGAGAGAGAGAATATTTATAATGAATAAAATGGTATAAAATTTTATGTTACTTGTTATACAGTTATTACATTATATATTATTAATAAATATTATTATTATTCACACACACACACACACACCACACACACACACACACACACACACACACACACACACACACACACACACACACAAAATTTTTAAATTATATAAGAATTCATGTGATACTGGATAATTTGTATATTGTTACATCATTAACGTTAAATAATTAATTACATAGAGCGAAAAGAAGTTGGAAAAACAGGCAGCCTTACACATGTCCGGGTATGTAACAAATCAATCAACGGGTCAAGCAACTACCCTTGGAAAATCATTGGCGCAAAATCTTTACATTAATAATAGTAAGATATGACATAAAAGGAAAAAAAATGGTATTTGATTAGTAGTAAACAAATAATTTACCTACTTTGAATAAATATTTTGGTAATCTCAATACACTAAATTTATTTTAAATCTATTTTTGCTACGTTTCATTCATTTTACCAATTTCTGCTTTAGTGTAATCGATAATTATAGTAACTGGCTGAATTTCATATGGATCTGTATACATCATTAGAGAGGAATATGACGTTAAAATTTGAAGAAGGAAAGATCGAATGTAGATAGGTTGGTTATTTATTACTCATAGAGAATAAAAACACTAAAAACGTAGATTGAACATTCGCTAGCAAGCAGAAATATGTGAATTGCGTGGAATAATTCAACGTTCGCAGAAGTTGGCTCATTTGAAGAATATGTGGCGTAGTTTGCATAGAATAAAAGATCTTCGAAATTTTCCAATTTGAATCAGAAGACGATAGTGAGATTCGCTATTCGAACAGTGGCAATTTACAAATTTACGCATGTCTTCTATTGTGCAAAAGTCATTTGATCGTCGGCAATGATACGTTTCTAAAAATGTGTATTTATTACATAACGGAGGATTTAGTCGGACAGGTTGATCGGCTAAATTTAATTAATGGTACTATATATATATATATATATATATATATATATATATATATATATAATTTAATTGTTGTAATAAAGCGATGTGTGAAATAAATGCCACAGTTTTAAATTAAGAGATCCTAATGAACTAAGACTTTTTTTATTTATTAAGCGCAATTTGCGATCTTGGCAAACGACTCTTCGATTCCCCATGATTAAAAAAACGCAAAGGCGCGTCTTCAGCGCTCTTCTACAGTACATTAATTATACGGTCTCTCGTAGCAATACCTCCTTACATCAGTATAGATTTCATTTAAAATAAAAAAATATAATAATAATGATAATAATAAATTGCGTATCACGTCTATGATCGTGCAAAAAAAAAAAAAAAAAATGAAAGACCGTCGACGGATTCTCCACAAGGCACACTGTGCATTACATCGCATACGCTATCGAGCCTATACGGTTTCGCAAACACCCGATTACGTTGCGATAGGCGATGAGCAAAAATGGGAAAGGAAAAAAAAAGAAAAAAAAAAAACTAAATAAATAAAAACAAGATTCGTTGGCAGTGGGACCGGGAGAGAAACGCGGGACTCTTCTTCGACAACGCATTCGAGAAACTTGTGCGCATCGAGCGCGGCATTATAAAACTTCGACTAATTGCGCGCGCACTCGCCGCGGTGTAAGAGCCGATCATGAGCGACGGGCAAAGAGAGATGGTGGGAGGGGGGGGGAAGCAAGCGCGCGTAGATAATCGGCGGAACGATCGCGGTGTGTTAGAAGAGCTTGCGAAACAAGATAAGGAGATCTTTATCGAAACGTCCGCGAATCGCGAGATAAAAGTGAAAGGGGGAGGAGATATAGAAAGGGAGAGAGAGAGAGAGAGAGAGAGAGAGAGAGAGAGAGAGAGAGGGGATTGTGAGGGAATTGCCAAGAGCGGTCGAATCCTTCGTGAAAGATGCGCAAAACAAGAGAGGGTTGACGCGGATGCGCGCTCTCTCTCTCTTTCTTTCTTGGTGTCAGTACATTATATGGTATATATATATATATATATATATATATATATATATATATATATATAACACAACACCGATGCTTGCGGCGCGTTCGAGTGAGCGACCCACGGCCCTCTCTCCCGTGAGTAGATTACTCGTGGTGTGTGTACTATGTAGCACCGCAAGGACTTTGGCGTGGAGTGAGAGGAGGGAAGTATCGGTGGGTAACTCTGGGTAACTCTGAATTCCTCGCACTCCCCCCTCTCTCTCTCCCTCTCGTATAGGCATTCACGGAGATCACATTTTCCACGCGCCTTTATGGAATTCCGTGCGATCTAACACCTTCTCGGTCGCCGCCGCGAGGGTATTAGAATACGGCTTTGAATGGAACAACTGTATATATATATGATGAAATAAAACGTCAAGTGTCGGTGATTAGTATTCGATGATGTGCATTAGGTGTTTGTATTCGGCATGGGGATTATAAATACATACCTAAGCGCGGTAAGGCAACAAATATTTTCATCGGTCTTACAATCATATTAAATAAAACCATGCTTTATATCATGTACTCGATAAAGATAATCACACAAAAATTATTTATTCAGAAGTTCTGGAAAATATTGAACCGCCCCCTTCCCCATTCTTAACAATTATCATTCGTCAACCTCGCTAAAATATAACCTTCTTTTATAACATCCTGTATAGATGATTATTTAAAAATTGAACATCTTTAAATTACAATGGAATTTCGAATTACGTATACGGCAAACGGACACGAGGAGTTTTGTATAGAAAAAGGCGGATTTATAATCTCGAGCGCACGTTGTCGGAACGGTATAGTTTATCCCGATCGACCTATACACCGCTACAAACACTTCGCGCATATACCAGCCAAATTTTATACGCATACATGCGCGCACACAGTCGTGCATGCACGTAAGTCGTAGAATGCGAACCGCGTGGAAGTCACCGCGAGAGTATCTAGTAGTAGAGTAACAGAGGAAGAGTGAGTGAGTGAGTGAGTGAGTGAGTGAGTGAGTGAGTGAGTGAGCGAGCGAGCGAGAGAGAGAGAGAGAGAGAGAGAGAGAGAGAGAGAGAGAGAGAGAGAGAGAGAGAGAGAGCAAATATTGCGCGCTTATGCACTTGAGACGTCTCGTAAATCGCTGCAAACGCCGGGCAATTAACCTGGAACTTCGATTGCACACTATACACAGTCGTGCGCCAACACGAGTTCAACAGGGTGTGTGTTCGCGCGCGCGAACGCGCGCGTGTGTGTGTGAAGGACGAAAGGAGGCGTGACGGAGATGAGCGGGCTCGCGCGCGCCTCGACAAAATATCATTTTTAATTAACTTTCATCTCTTTTTCTCTCACGCCGCAAGTCGCGCGGCGGGCCTCTCCCGTGTAGAAGCCGTCACGTGAAAGCCGACCGATGGTACTTTACGGCTTTTCCCGGGATCGGAGCGGTGTGTGTGTGTGTGTGTGAAGGGGGGGAGGGGTGAATGCAAGAATGTCATTACTTGCAGCGGCGCATTCCCCCTCCCCTCCTGCCAAAATCCCCTTCTCCATTCGGCCGTCTTTCGCGCCTCACGCGCAGCCGCCGAACGGAAGTGGCGCTGTGCTGACGCAACGCCCGGGATTCCTGGACCCGTTTTTCCCGAGAGCAAAGAGGGGGAGAGGGGGGGGGGCTCGAATGGCGGTATGGTGAAAAATTCGCAGGCGCACGGGTTCGGTGATGAAAGAAGTACGAGAGAATTCAACGGGCCGCGATGGTGTAAAAACAGTATCATACACAAAAATTTTGAAATAATTTCACGCTATGAAAATCGAAAAAATTTATCACATTGGATAGTTGTAAATGTGTACCGACATAACTTAATCGTTTTCCCGTGCAATTTATTTATTACTATTTAATATGGCTATCCCCCCTTTTTATATTGTTTACTCATCTATTTTTCTTTTCATATAATACGAATATGCGAATTACAAGTATCATAATGATAATATAATAAGTGGTTGTTACTGGGCATCAAGGCGACAAAACGAGACACGGACTATTCCTTGGGAAAGCAATTACTATGGCTATTGATTATTTTGTTACACAGGACATGGAGATAATGTTCAGTAATGATGTGCAGTACGCTTCGATATTTCGGCTCATGCGAACGAATTCGATACGAAGCGAATGCACTTTTATACAAGGGGGAAAAAAGGAAATGACAGTCCTAAGCATAAAATTATGATAATTCTCCGTAAAGCGAGAATTCTTGAACTAAATACGAGAAAACCCGTCGTAAATCACGGTCAAAAAATTAAACAAATGAACGAAGCCCAGTTATATTGAAAAAAATGAATAAATAAGTTTCAATAAAAAACACTCACACAGAAACACGCGCACACGCACACACACACACACAGACTTAATAAAGTATCGGGGAGAAAGTTGCGAAAAAAAATTAAATGAAGCAATTTCTTATCCATCTCGGGGAGGGCAAAGAGATTATCAACGTTTATGGCCCACGTGCATAAATGACATTCGTTACTTTTTACGACATTTACAACACACCACACACACACACGCACGCACGCACACACACTATTTCCTCTCGCCCCCTCTCTCCCTACCTATCCTTCGTACGAAAGTTCGATTCTTAAATCTGATACTTTTTTCCGTACGTATCCGCACAGCCGAGTAATTAACGGAGTAATTTGAGAAATTGATCGCTTAAAAAAAAAACTTTGAGACTCTGGAGATCGCAAATTCGTGTGTTCGGTAAGATGCGCGTGTGTCTGTGAGTGTTCACGTGCGCGCGCGCGATAAACATGCAAATCATATATATATATACACGGGCAAAAGGATATAAAAGAAAATTGTAAAAAGCGAGACGCGGAGACCGCGCGCGCCACGTTTTTCTCAAAACTCTCGCGCAAAAAATGGATAGAGAGAGAGAGAGAGAGAGAGAGAGAGAGAGAGAGAAATTGATTTCATATCTTTAAGATCGAAAAAAATGTATCTACCTATATATAAAGCGGGAATGAGATAAGTTTGTAATTTCAAAGATGGAAAATATTTCAAACTTCGATTGCCCATTTACGAGTACTCGCGCGCGGGCAGCTCGAGAAGCTTTGATCAGATTATAATATTATTCGGGGCGATCGGACAAACTTTCTACCCGTCGATCGCTGATGCTAATTTATATATATATATATATATATATATATATATATATATATATATATATATATATGTATAAATGAAACTTAAGGGCTACGCACAGATTCGATGTGTATGAAAGTAAAGGATGCAAACAGCAAAGATACAGAAATAAAAAAATACTGCAAGCGACGCTCTCTTCCACGTATCCGAAATAATCGCGTATCTATAACGTATACCTTTTCAAACATTCAGGGGATAACGGGGTCAGGCGACGAAAGAACTAGAAATAAAAAATTAACAGACACGAATTTGATATCAAATCGAACGCAGCTGTTCCACTGAGGAGGGCGAACGAAGTCGCCCTCGTTTCACCAATATACACGCGAAACACCAAATCATCAGCTGCAGTCGATGCTATACACGCGCGCGCAATCGGCACACCTGCGCATTCTAATACTAGGCGCCTTCAAAGAAAAGGCACATACACCCACATTACAAGTATCGCGAATCGCGCTCGGAGCGACTCACAGTGACAGTCGCCCCGCGAGCACCGTTTTTTTTTGGTTGTCTCAGGCTGTGTGTCTTTTTTTGGAGCATACGTGAACACATGTAGGATTTTCGTATACACACACGCACACGGACAGTCACACGCGCGCGCACGCATAAGCACCGGTAACCAAAGCGATAGATATGTCGAGTGGCTTCCGGCGCGAGCGCGGGCGCGTGCACCAGGCCGGGGAGCTGCGAAAAAAAGGCCGGAAGAACGATTAGGGCTAATAAGCCACGCGTGCGGAGCTATATTATACATATATACATATATGCATCTATGTATATATGTATATATATATATATATATATATATATATATATATATATATATATATAGTGTAGTGGTTGCAATGCCGCGAATACGGGGAGAAAGAGAGCCGAGGGTATACGCAGGGTAGATACACTTCCGTCATTGACAGGCAGGGGGAGAGGTGTTCGGTCGCGCGGACGACCGAAAGCAGTTACTACCAGCCCGAATAAACACATTTATAGCTAAATATACGCAGAGGGAGGGAGCCACTGAAATTAGCCAAAGATCGAAGTTATAGATAAGACGTGTATATATATATATATATATATATATATATATATATATATATATCTTAACTTATTGCTGACACCCTCTGCATTTTTTTCATATTATTATTTATTTGTTGTACGCATGTAGCGCACGCCGCTGTAAATATATCATTCTGCGAATTTCTAATATTCCGGCACGTACTTTCTTGCTAAAAATTGTGGAGATAAAATCTTAGAATTTCTTTCGGTTTTTACATTTATACTGAGAGCTTTCATAGTATTTATGCATTTGTCGAAGAATCAAAATAGTTTTAAATATTTGTACTTTGCGAGTTATGTAACGTTGCACTTATCGATTACTAGAAATTGCATATTTAAAAAAAGTAGTTTAGTTTATGTTCTATGTCGCCGATTTAATTTTTTTTTTGTATGTAACAATGAATAAATATAAGTAGACCATTTTTTATAAACAGACAATAAAGGCAGGGGCATGTACAAATGATTCTTTCTATGTATATTTATTCACAATAGTGCATTTGAATACGTGAAATTATTGCATCACTATTAATTCCGAAGGGTGTACAGCGCAAAAATCGTGCTTTCGTATTTAGCACTCTGACGATGAACGCGCGCAAATCGCTCGTCTGACTCGCCGATTCGCTCTGCTCGGCACGTCCACGAACGTCGAATTGGACGCGCGATGGTGGCAAATATTTCATTCCAGCAGGGATGCGGAAGTATATGAATCGACTTAGGCCCCGCTGCTGGCTTGTATTCTACACTATTAGTTGTGACTTCGAGGTTGGCGTGGGTGCCAACGCGTTCTTAATCATTTTCTATTTCAAACAATAGTTAAGAATATCATTCGAATAACTACCTTGAAAATGACAAAATTGCCTTCTGTTTCACATCGTTCTATGCATCATTACGATTTAACGGCTGTATATAACATCGAGTTAAATTCGAGATTCCCATTTTATAATACCATTTTGAGCATATTATGAGCTGGATTTCTTAAAAAGCTAAAAGTGACATCTCTACTTTTAAACCTCGATCTTCGACAGCCGACTCGGCCGCGCGTTGCGTCTTCGAAATCGTAACGGGGCGGCCCCGAAAATAAAATTACGCCCCTCCCCCCCACTCCCGACCCCACTCCCTAGCCCGACCGCAGGACCCAACCCGTCCCGCTCTATCGGCCGCCGCGATAAATAAACGCGCGACGATTCCGCGCGGCTTAACGGGGGGCTTAGTTCGTTAAATCCTTTCGCCAATTAAGCCATTACGACTACGGTTGAAGGAAGAGTGGGGGGGGCGGGAGGGCTTTACAACCCCCTCTCGGCACGGAGGTGGCGCGAAGAACGCCGTACGGGCCGCGCTTTGTGGGCTGAGGTGGGGGGAGGGGGGTGTAAAGTTCCTTGCGGCGGTGGCTACATGCGAGAATTTGGCCGAGAGGCGTCGGGCAATGGGATGGATATCTATATACATATATAGTTGGCTGTCTCAAATTTCGAATGGAGAATGTAATGCCGTAGTCATAGATATGTGCAATTATTAATTGATACGCTAACGATATTTTACATTTATTGTTAATTGGCGATTTTTCGCGAGTTCTTTCATAGATTTTACAAAAAATCTGATTGACAATGTTAAAACCACGAAAACAAAAATACTGAAATGAAATAAGCTTCTTTTTGGAGTAATTTCGTTTACAATAATACATATACCGTACTCTGTTTGTTATTTACTTATGAATTTCAAAATTCGCCGAAGCGTTTTTTCTCCCATCTATTATTATAATAGCGAAATTCTACATTCCCCCGGTTGGCTTTCGAATAAAGTCCAATCTAAATTCATTCTCTCCATTTCGGCTCGGCGCGCGCACAACCTGGAGTTACATACTTCCCTTAACCAGATTAGATAGGGCTGGGTTGACGAAGGGCGGTTACACGCGTCCGACGCCGCACCTATAGAGCGCGGGACAATTTCAGGTGCACTCGCCTCTCCCGTCAGAGGGCACCCATCACGCGCGGTACACAACCAGATTTTTATGGCTTTTTTTCTTCAATCGTACAGCCGGCGTTTTCCCTCTCTCGATTACGGATATCCAGGACAGGCGATAGAAGTGTTTGAAAAATTATTGGCTAACGAAGAAATGTCGCTGGGTAAGTGTTTCATATTTTAGATGTAATTTTCACCTAGAACGTATATATATATATATATATATACCGCCTAACTTGTCCTAATCATATACCTAACTTGTATATGATTTTTGCCTGGTTACGCGTTCCTTTTCTCTTTTTCTTTATTTTCTTTTTCAAAACGTGGATAATAGACCTCGTAAATTATCGTTCGCCGCTACTTATGTAGAAATTTAGTGCTTTGAGAGTGCCGAGAACGGTTGCACGACCGATTTTTTTCCCTCTCGCAAACGTAGTTGTAAATTTCCGCTCGAATTTCTCAGTGTACTTTCGACTCTCTTTAAGAAGCTAAGAAGCGTGTTTTAGGCAATAATGGGGGGAAAAACGATATTTCAGTTCTATCGTCAATTTGCTATGATTTTTATATACAGTTGTACCAAGTGTTTTTTTCTTTTTTGTTTTTGGAATCACATATACTCCGCCGATAATGCTCGCCATTGTCACTTTCATCCGCCGCGAGTTTAAAAATGCCACGAGGGGCCCGTTTAATTTCTGATACCTTTCCTAATTTTTCGTTGAAATGTTTTACATTGAAATTACTTTACAACGAAATCAGCTCAGGTCTCTATAATTCTACGATTTCGATTTATCGCACAGATGGGCGACAAAGAGCTGGGCCGGGGACATTGGCTATCGCCGTTGCCATTGCTACGCCGCTGACTTTCGTCTTTTTCGCAGAATACAGAGTGGTTTAACAGAGGCCGAGATCTATTCGATATGAAAATACGAGGAAGCTTCGACTTTCTGGAGGTGAATCCATTGCGAGAACGCAGGAGGGAATATTTCTATGCGCTTTGTTAAGTTGAATAAAAACTGTATTAGAATAATTTAGCAGATTTCAAACGTAAAAATTGTGCGAAATATTCCAAGATACTTAAAATCGTTAAACATTCATTTTAACAATATCCTAAACTATAGGATTCAAATTTTGTAAACGAGTCTTAAACTATCTTTAAAGGTTTGGTTTATTATATCGGTTTCGTTTATTGTATCGGTTAAAAAATGCATTTCGAAACAAAGGATAAATAATGCGGGTATGGATTATTACCGCGAGTACAGCTAATATATAAACACACACACACACACACACACATATACATGCATACATAGTACTGTCGTTGCACAATCCATACCTCAGATATCAACCCGGCGCGCCTTGCAGAAATCCCATCCATCATTCGAGAATTAATCGTTGGAATTTCGCCGCTACGTTCGCGGGAACGCAAAAAACGCCGACACGAACCCCGCCCCCGACACCACCCCCCAACCACGAGAAAGTGAAGGAGGTTACTTAAATCAACCGAGGGGGGGACGGGGGCCGATTCTCTTTTCCCTCGAGCGGTTCCTCGAGTTCCTCGATGGTGAGAAGGGGTATATACGTTTACCCATATACACATCTTATTACGCTGGACGGACGGGTAAGCGCGAAAAATCCTATTTGTAACGTTATGCCATTACCCCCCCCCCCGCGGCCGCCACCGCCGAGTACGAAAGTGAATACAGCCCTTGCCCCCCGCTTACGTCCTATCTATTCGCGGCGAAAGTAAATGTGGATGCATATATATATATATATATATATATATATATATATATATATATATATACACATCACTTGCGCGGCCGCGCATCAATAAACGTCGCGCAGGTGGGCGAGCGAGCGCTGCTGGCGGGCTGCTGCCCACGGATTTTCGCGCACGTCGCTCGCAATAAGGGGGATTCCTCGTCTTCCTACGGCGTGCGCGCATGGGCGTGTTGCGCCCCCTGCCCTCCCCCCCCCCGCCCCAGGACACACAGCAGTCCCGCGAGCGTCGAGGGCGCTCCAGGTGTAGCGTCAGCGTTCCCCATCGCTCGTAAATCAAACGAGCCCGGGAGCTCGCGTATCGCGCGCGGCCTCGGGCTCGTATTAGTGACAAATGGTGTCGATAAAACGCGCGCCGCCCCACCGCGACGGAGGAGCGCGGCATGGCGGTGGGTGGGTGGGTGGAGGGGGGAGTGGGGAATTACACGGATATAGAAACCCGAATACGGGAGAGAATGAAAGCCACCGCAGAGCGTTGTAATTGTGGTCCTGTATGGGGAGGGGGGAGCTTTTGCAAGTGCACGGGGCCGTGTGCTGGGAAAATGGTACACGTGCTGGCGCGCGAGGCGTCGACGTATAGAACGTAAAAAATTTTATCCCTCTGCCCCACTCTTTGATCGTGAAGGACCTGTCATGTCCTTCCCTTTCCTACAACGCATATGCATGTACGCATGCAGTGAGAAATTCTTCCGGTACAGATTGCAATCGCGGTCAGTAATAAAAAATCACAGACCGAAAGAGACTAAAAAAAGAAGGAATTACCATATCTTTCAAAAAGTATTCTAAGCGAGAAGTTGACGATACGAGCTATGGTAATTTTTTTTTTTTTTTTTTTTTTTATAGATTTTCACAAGTCCGTTATCTTTTTCGGCTTGCGCGTCTGCGACGCCTCTCCCCCTCTCCCACGACGCCAACCGGGCTTCTTCATTCCCGAAGCTTAAAATTCAATCGCGCGAAATCCCGAGAAACTGTAAGACCGTTCTCGCGGGTACGAGGCCGCGAGGGAGGGATGGGGAGAAAGAGCCGCCGCAGCGCGCCAAAGTTGCAGGGGGCTCGAAACTTTTGGCGGGGGTGGGGGATGCAGGCAGGGATATAATTCAAGCGTCGCGGTCGCTTTAAAGCTCGCGGCGACCGTTCGCGTACGTATTATATGGTAGTTTAGGCGCGCGGCCGCGTAGCCCGGGGCGAGGGGGGGGGGGCAAGTACCTCGAAAATCCCCTCTAATTGGATATCTGGTGTATCTCCAGTGACAGAGGTGCAGCCGTACGAGTTCGTCGCGACTTTGGCGATCTTTTTTCCCGGGCTCTCGATCTTTCCCTGTTTCCCCTGTCCTCCCGCTCCGCGCCCGCACCCAATCGTTCGCTGCTTCCGCGCGGGTTGGCCACGAACTCGATCGCACATGATGGCACAGCTTGCAGGATTTTTCATTTCCCTTATCGGAGCGGATCTCTCTCTCTCTCTCTCTCTCTCTCTCTCTCTCTCTCTCTCTCTTCGCGGTTGGTATGTACAAAGTTAGGCAGTGAATTACGAACAAGACGTATATGTCGAAATTTTACTTAAAACAGACAACGAGAAGGAAGTTAGCGAATCAATTATTTTTTTCTTGTTTCAATGCTGTAAGAATTGTCAAATAACATTTTACATGTGTGTATTTTAATATAAAAAAAAATTTTATCTTCTTCCTACATTGCTGGCTCAGTAGGAACAAGGTGCGCGCTTATTCATATAGAGGAAAATTTTGTCTAATTCACTAATAATAGAAAAGATACTTTATATGTCAAAAATAGTTCTTTTTTTATTATAATGCATTAAATGGTTCGAAATAATTTAGCATAAACATCAATTCTTTAGATGATTCATTAATTGAGCATTTGTTGTTTTCCTTTGAACGTCGCGAATAATCTAGACAAATCTATAAGAATACCATATTTTTATACAGTGCTTATCTCGGAACGGTAACAATATTTACAACAAAACACTGTATATACCGTGCGTGAACGACAAATGCGAATTTTCCAGCACGCACAACAACAGCATTAGCAATGCATTACTTCGTACTATTCAATATTATCTCGTTCGGGCATTACGCCAGGAACTCTATCAATGTTCGAATAATATATATATATATATATATATATATATATATATATATATATATATATATATACATACACTACTCTCTGAAATATGGAGAAATTAATCGGTCCGTGTAACGCAGGAGTCTGTGATTAATTACGTTATTTCACTCTGCTAATTTTACGGACGCGCGTATTCAATGCAAGCGCGCGAGCTCGCTTGATTAATTATTATACATGTATATCGGTTTATGAAAATTTGTTTGCACAAAGTAATTCTGGACCTCTATCCGAACAATGAACAAAAAAAAAAAAAAAAAACAAATTTATAAATCCTTCATAGTTGTTCTAATTTTTAAATATACGCGCCGCTACACGGCGAGTTCGCGTTCTAATTGACATATGCCCCGAATAATGAAATACAATCGCAGGTCGTAAAAACGACTGGGAGAAATCGACCGGCCGTTAGAGCGAAGTTGAAAAAGCGACGGACGCGTCCGGGCTGAAAAGTTACAGCAGCGGTACTCGGCGGAAGTTACACGGAACTTCTCGACCATCCGGCTGGATTATTTCGAAGAGGAAGCAACGATCGTACCGGCGCGACCCTCCGTAATGCGCGGATCCGCGGACGGCTGAGAATTAAAGTACAGAGACACGAGGACACGACCGTAGGCACATCCATCTTGCGCCGTGTTTTCTCGAATTAAAAATGTCGACGTGAATCGAAATCGCTCGGGGAACGCCTCCGCGTGAAGCTAATCGCGTTGGTAAAAAGGCCCGGCCTCGCTCCAAATTTATCCCGATTCCTTTCACAATTGCCACTCGTTCGTAGATTCGCAAAGAATTCCAATTCTAACACTGAGAGAAAAAAAAATCTGTTAACAAGTAAATATTTTTTTGTTTTGTAGCAAGTAAATTATTTTCTGAAATTGAGAAAGCACCATCTTAAATCAAGGAAGTATTAAGTACTTAATGCACGAAGAATTCACTTGAATCAATCTACTTACTCTTAAATATAGTGAATATTTTCTTAATTTAAGAAAATGATTTACTTGGTACAAAGTAACAAGTAAATATTTACTTGATATCGGAAAATATTTTTTGCAGTGTATATATTTCTGTAGCCGCCGAACGCGCTGAAGTCACCTCGCGTTCTTCCGGTTATCCGTCGGGTCTAGCGAATGAATTTTTGCAATTACGTACTCATATATAAAACGCTAATTGCGCCCAATCTCCTAAGCGAAGTACACCGCCGGGAATACAATAAAATATGGGTAGAATAAAATAAGACGTGCAACTGTGGCAGTTTTATTGCCACGTCTGCGGAACACGTAGCGAATGCAAGGATATATAACGAGATATATATTATACATTTACGTATGCGTAATGGACGATCTGTCGCACAGGCGTACGCCGTTTTGAAGAGAAAAAGGAAAGCAATTTTCGCTAGACCAAGCATATCCTTGTATGGATTTCGCCGAAATCGGGAGAGAGAAATCAGGTAGAACCTTGGAGGGTTCCATTTATCAAACGTACATACAGATCAGAGACTTGCCATTACTGCTCTGAGATATATATATATATATATATATATATATATATATATATATATATATACATATCCAAAAATAATTAATCTTCCGCGATCAAAGCAGAGGCTGAGCGTGGCTCGAAAGAGGGAAGGGTGGAAACTTTCGTCCCGGCTTCTCGACTCACCCACTACCCCCTCCCTCCACTTCCGACCCGTTTCGTTCGCTGAAACGGATACACATAGAAGGCGGGACCAAGCGAGAAAGCCGGTTCCTGAATCGGTACAGCGGGTTCAACTCCCCACCCCCTCCTCGGCCCAGGCGCGACCACGCGTCGCGCGGATTCGCGCAAGCAGCGCGCGCGAGGAAGGACAAACGCTCGCCGCATTATACGAGGGTGGAGAGGCCGAGAGAGGGATAGAGAGAGAGAGAGAGAGAGGGAGTGAGAGAGGGGCGGGGGAGAGAATGAGAGGGAAAGAGCAGAAAAACGTGAAAGAAGTACATAAATAAGAAGTGTATAATAGCCAGTGCCAGTTCGGTATAGAAGCCCCAGGTGGGGTGGAGAGGGAGGACTTTTTTTTAATGCGTGTGCTGCGCTTAAGGGAGCGGAAAAGCGCAGCCCAAGAATGGCCAGAAGAGAGGGTGCGGGGCAATGGGAGGTGGGAGTGGGATAAAAAGATTGAAAGACAGCGGGAAATGGTGGGAAAAAAGGCGCATGCCAGACTCGGGGAATAGTAGAAAGGACAATGCAGTATTATGGAAAAGTGCCTGGACGTGGGAGATTCATTGTTGAATCCGAATATATATATATATATATATATATATATATATATATATATATATATATATAAAGAATGGATTGCCAAAATGTTTGTATGAACTGAGCAACGATTAAACATTTCGATTTAGCTTTGCGCATGAACGGCATGACAAACGTAGAATGTCAACAATTTTGCCATGGATTTTAATAATGACAGACGCGCCCTCTCGACTCTTACATGCACCAATGCGACCACGAGAAAATTCGTTCGAGACTATATATAAATGTTTACGATCGCCGACGTTACCTTTCCAGATCGAACGAATGAATCGGACGTACTAGATGTTAAAAAACTTATCCAGTTTCGTGCTAAAATCTTACGTCGAAATAGGTACGAGCTTAAGTTATAACCAAGCGAAAAGCATAGGATTTCCTTTTTCCCCGTCTTCTTCTTTAAATAAAAAAAAAACAAAAAAAAAAGAAAAACTTAAAAACCGCTCGGCCGTGAAAAAGCGCGTTCATCTTGTCAATGCGCACATTTTCATTAGTGGATATACTATATATAATATATATATATATATATACATATAATATATCACATATATATATATCATATCATATATATATAATATAGCACCCAAGTTATGTATAAAACTGCCCTATGCAATACGCGCGTATTCTTTATACAGGCGGTAGCGATTGCTCCGCGTGTACGACGCCGACGATTTTACGCGGTTTTACTATCCTCCCGCCTCGCGTTTGCACTTTCGGCGACGCATAACCGAGCGCTACCGGTACGGCGCCGTAGTACAAGCTGTATTTATACGATTTTCATTACTCGCGAACAGTTGAGGGACGGGCGGAGGAGGGGGGGGTATAGAAATATTAGAAAGGGCTTGGGAGCGGATCGTAAAAGAAGAGGAACGAATTTTTTCAATAAAATATTTTTTTCAGCCATTCGTCGTAAAAGAGATAGACGCGCACGTGCGTCTATTTATTTGCAATTTTGGCGACAAAATACTGCCATAGATTAGTCGTACGTTATATAAAGAAAAATAAATAGAGCATCAAATTTCTCTATTAGATGTTTCATGAATGTATAAAACTTAAAAGGACGAAAAAGTGTAAGATAGACGTTACTATAATCGCGCAGTAAAGGAACATTATCAATGTCACAGAAAGTTCGAGCGTTCCTGGCTGTAAAAGCAGCCCTATTTTTGTAACTAAGTCGAGAGAAAAAAGACTCACCAATGATACGGCAGCTCCAGATCGAGTAAATTTTTATTATAATGTCAACAATAAAATTTTGCCAACACCATGGAGTACGCTATGGCATTGATTTTTCCGGCATTAATTCTCAACGAGGCTGGAGTCGACGCTCGTGCAGTCTGCCACGGCTCTATAAAGCAGCACGTCAAAGCATATATATATTATACACCCCTCATCTAAGGACAAGCGTAAGGGATCCGAACATAAATTTGCAGGTCATCCGCGTGGGGAACGCGCTGGGTAATCGGGGGATCAAGTACACGGCATAAAGCAGAAACGTAAGCGCACGACGAGCGCCAAGAGTTTAGTCTCCGTCCGAGGCGATTTCTCCTACGAATTAATAAAACGGACCTCTATTACTTCCATAAAAAAAAAAAAAAAAAAAAACGCGAGGACCAGCTTTTAGGGCGGCTTTAAGAACAATCCTAGAGGCGGATAAAAGACGGAATTATGCATGTAAGTGCGTAAAATCCACGTGTGCGCGCAGCCCCCCCCTCCACCCGCCGTTTTACAATCGGGCTCGCTGTCTTCACGGCCGGCGACAAAGTAACCATTATCCAAGTTTCCACGGAATCTCTTGCGCGCGCACGTATTCGATGCGTAAAAATGGGTGGAGTGTGTTGGCCAGAGGGGGTGAAATGATCGCTGATTACACCCCTGTTCCGATGTCGCGCATATAGCAGGGATGGGACCGAGGCGACGCAAACGGCAGCTCCAGTGCTATCTATTTATATATATGTATATATATATATATATATATATATATATATATATATATATATGATATGATATGATATGATAAAAAAAGAGCAAGAAAAGTAAAGGGGGCCGAAGGAGGCAGCTGGCAACGAAAGGATCGTTAAAATAGTGTCAAGAGAGCCAGGGGCAGGAGGGGGGGAGGTGAGGACTGGAACAACTTTTCGACACTCTGCAGATTCAGAGAACCCGCCCCCCCCCGCGCGCCGAGAGACCTTTAACGACTCATCCATCGACATGACCGTCATATTCGTCCTTTTCCTCCCTTTTTATCGTTCCGTCGCCGACGCCTGCATCTTTTACTCCCCTCCTCCGTCCCTTACAGCCCCGACCCCTTTTTTCGTCTTTTTCTTGTACGTCGATCAAACCGTTCTTATTTCTTCGTACTCCGGGGATTTTATACGTATAATAGAAATTCAAGAGTTCAGCACGAAAAGAGAGATAAAACGAAAGAGATATATTTTGTGTGTGCGTGTTCGTGCGCGCGCGCGTGTGTGTAAAACTTAAACGAATTTTAGTAGGTAAGCTTTTCTCTAGGATCGACGGAAATTATACCAAACTGGATCCCGACGATTTACATTTCTATGCTGAGGTGAGAGGGGAGAGGGGCGGCAGAATATTCTTTATCGCGAACTCAAGGAATCTATAAAGCCATGAAAACTAAGAATATTAAAAGTTTCTCAGAATTAAATTTGGAAGGGCAAAAAAAAAAAAAAGAAATGATCCTTTCGCGTCAATTTTACATCGAGAATATAGGGTTGGATTTGAAATTACCCCGCCGAAAGAAAAGAAAAAAAGAGGGAGGAGAAGGACGGAGGACCAAGAGTCGGAAAAAGTTGTCGACACGCCTCCCCCCCCCCTGACAGTGCCGTTTGCCTTTCTATCTCTTATACGATATAACGAATACAAACAGCAAAAAGCCTCTTACGCGAGTCTCGCGCGAATTCTCATACGGAAGGGAAAGAAATTGACGCGATTCTTCTGGACGGGCTCCTTTTTTCTTCCCCTCCTAACCCCGGTGTTGTCGCGCAGAAATTGCTTGAGGGAGCCGGACGACGGGCTTGCTTAATTCAGGCGGTGAAAGGATGCGGGCACAATGACGGCCGGGACGGATGGATGAGGAAGGGGTGGGGGGCAAATTCTTTTTATACGCAGTTGATTATAAATGATATGTCCGTCACTATACACGTCCTTTATTGCTGGCGAGCCTGCGCGCGTAGAGAGAGAGAGAGAGAGAGAGAGAGGATGGAAGGGAAGAATATTCTCTCATTTAGAGGCGAATAAGGCCGACATAGTTTATTGCCGCTTATAATTCGTTGTACGCTATAATGCTCTGAGAAATATCTTTAACGCTCACGGTCACAAATTAAAGGACTCTCCTAATGATTATATGAAAATTCGTCTGCGAATCGATTAATTTTCACAATTCGAAAGAAATTTCGAGCACACGAGGATGACAGCATGATTATTCATTAAAACAACTAAAGCGCAAGAAAGCAGAATAATTGCCAAGCAAAACATTGAAATAAAATACAATTTTATTAAAACACTAAATTGGACGTAGTGTTTTAGGAAGTGAGGGCAAACGCAATAATATTAAATTCAATACAGATGTAAATTCCAATCATTTTCGCCGTTCTTGTATCAAAAATCGTTCATATATATATATAATTAGATGACCTCTGTACTAATACAAAATTAATTTACAATACATGGTCTTTTGTTTTCGAATGACGCTACGACTTCGCCATTGGTAAACGAAAAAATTCCCGGATCGAGCACTGGGAGCTTAAGCATCGACAGCGATTCGTGCCGAGATTCGAGGGGCCGCGTGATGCCGTCCCACGAGTTTAAAAAAAAAAAAAAAAACAACGATCGCCTCTTTTATCTTGCGAAGAAAATCGCTCCGCACCTTTGTCGCGTCCGTCGACGTTAGGTAAGTTCACTGTCAGTTTCAATTTCGCGTAATTCCACACCCCACCGCCCCCTCCCCCGCGGCCCCAAACTGTCGATCTTTCGATTTTTCATCGTTTCCACCCCGCCAACGCCCCTCAGCTCAGAATCCCTTTAATCTAAATTCGTTCTTGCCTGTGTCCTTGATCGACTCTCATGTTCAGCGCCGCGCGCATCCCGCCTTTCTGCGCTCTCTGGCGATTCGTCTTCGTTTTCTCGCGACCCGCGCAATAAATTCGTGCGTGGTTCCGCCGTCTACGATTAGATCCCGGACGTGCTTGATGGGGCTGTAGCTACGTGATTTCACGATGACGTGGACTCGCATAGAGATTGTATGTGCCGCGGGGTGGCGAAAGAGAGAGAGAGAGAGAGAGAGAGAGAGAGAGAGAGAGAGAGAGAGAGAGAGAGAGATAAAGAAGTATCGAGAAACGAATCGAGAATAGTGTCGTCAGGATTTTGGCGATGAGCTTACGTTCAGGGGCAGAGACTTCGTTAGGAAAATGCCAAGTAAGAAGTTACGATAGCAGCTGGACTCAACGCTGCGATGTAGGAATCCGGTCAGCCGATACGAGCAAAAAAAGTGTAAATATGGTTCTGCGTTCATTTAAAAATAGGGCGATTAAGGCGAATTTTATCGCGCCGTGTAGATTAGCTCGCGTTCGAGCAAGATACCAATGACCATCATAAGACTCGGATAAACGGATATCTTGGACTGGTATTGGTCCATTTTTCGTGCACGATCTCAAATTGCGATGTACGTTTGTAAAGAATTTAAAAATTGAAATTCACACTGAGTCACGAATATCCTAACGTGGAATAAGCAAGGCATCAGGCTCATTTCTTCAATTTTTTTTCCAACACCCCTCAAAAAATCTCGATATTTCTTAATCCTACCTCCCTCCCTCCTCTCTCTCTCTCTCTCTCTCTCTCTCTCTCTCTCTCTCTCTCTCTCTCTCTGTCATCCCTCCGTCCTAAGCCCTGAGCAATGCAATAAACCCCCATCCTTTATCTCCGAGCCGCGCAGCGCACAACCTTTTCCTCGCCTCCCGCGCGGCGATCTCATCCCTTTCATTCGCCCTCCAGAGCTCGCTTCGAATCGACCTTAATACCTCGCCACCCCTCCGACCCTTAGCCCTCGTGGGTTGAATCCATTTCTGGAGCAGGGCGGCAGCGACGGCACTGGCGCCGGTGCGGAGGTGCCTACGATGCCCGAGCGGCCAATCCACCTTTTACGAGGACTTTGATGGCCGGACGGCTCTCGGCGCGCATCAGCCACCCCCCCCCCCGCCCAACCCACGATCCCGTGGAGCAGTGCGCGCGCGCGCGTGTGTGTGTGCCGCGATCATCGACCCGTGCCGGGTTCCCCTCCACCCCACCTCCCTTCTTTATCCATATGTCCTGTTCAGTACCACCCCCCCCATCGTCACCCTGGCCACGACTATTTCCATCTGCCTTTGCGCCGTACGCGTGACGTCCACGTCGCCGCGGGTACACGCGCGAATTCCCTGTAAGTAGGTCGTTAAAGACAGAGAGAGAGAGAGAGAGAGAGAGGTACGTCAGCAACTGCCCGTACATGCGTGTGGCTCGGTTCGGCCGGGAGGCTCTGTTTAGCCGATGCGTAAGTCGATCTCCCGTCTTCTCTTTCTCCGGCGGGAGGGGGGAGGAGTCCGACCTGTTTTTATCGCGGATTATTCCGTGCGTTTATTATTTGCTCCGGGTGAGAGGAGGGAGGGGAGCGCAGTAGAGCCGAGTCCATAAAGACCGATGTTGGGGACGTCGCGAGGGAAAATTATGGATTTGCATTCGGCGGGCATTGAAATAAAGACGCATCCAATACTTACATGTGCATATGAGACGCGGGCTGTTCAACCGCGCGACCTCCCGATTTTTATTGCGACCGACGCCTCATTTCCAGTCCCCGGACCGTAATCTCGCCCGTACGCGGGGTAAGCGATAAAAATATACGCGCACCTCGAGAGCGACGCGCGTGTTTACAATTTTTCCGTCGCGCGTCCCGTCGCGAAACCAGCGCTGCTGTTACTCGGTCGTTGTGCCCCCGCGACGGGGATGACGACGAGAAAAGGTTTTTTTTTCTTTTTTATTTTAGGTTTTTTTTTTTCTCCAAACGCGCTTGAATCGGTCGATTTGATTCCGGAGCTGTCGAGGGCGCGACGATTACTTTGGGTCGAGCGTGAAAACTTAAAAGCGACAGCTTGTTTCGCGTCCGTTTACGAGGGATTCGTAATGCACGGTAAAAATAGCCGCTTATAGGATATTTACGAGCATCAATAATAGATACCGAGACGCGCGTGAACAGGGCTTCTTTCTTTTGTTTTCTTTGGACCAATACTTTATTTTCGAGCTTTTAGCGCAATAATAGCGGAGCGTTAAAAATGATCATTGCTTTTCGTTTAGGATTAATTCGAGGTTCGATTTTTCGCATTTTATTGCGAAGCCATTAGTTGAGCATTAAAATACCGCCGTCCGTTCGAAATAAAAAGCCAGAAGAATCGGATATCTTCGGCGCAAGATAGAGGGAGCGAGAGGCATACAGCTACCCTCTACCCATTCATATATATATATATATATATATATATATATATATATATATTCGTGCGGATATGAGCGCCGTCGGCGAGAGTGGGTCAATAAAATAGCTGCGACGCTTAGCTCGTTACAAGGGACCCACAGCGCACACTTAACCCGTATCTTTACTGTTCCCAGTAACAATACGAGGTGGCCCGGCGTAAAACAAGAGAGAAAAAATCGAAACGTCGATCGTCGTTCTGTGAAAGAAGATGGCACACGACCTATCAAATAATTATATATATATATATATATATATATATATATATATATATATATATATCTGCATCCTCGCCTTCCACAGTGCAGAGTAATTGAATCTCTCATATGTCCAGCTATTAAGCCGGAGAAAAATTTTTCATACTAGGAAAGATCCCCAGAAATATCGCGCTCTCTCGACAACGCACAATTGACCGTTAAATTATTAATTCAAAGGCTAATGCTCATTTCGCGCTGGACTGCCTCCTGTTCCCCAGGCAGACGCCTCATAAGGTCCGTGAGCGAAGGGTCACGGGACCTTTTTAATTACATCACCGTAATACACTGTGCGGAAAGGAACGCCAGCCGCAAAAGAAAGGGGCAGACGGGGTGAGGTGGTTTCGTATATATATATAACACAAAGAAAAACAAGACCACCGTAAATATAATTTCTCTCTCTCTCTCTCTCTCTCTCTCTCCTCTCTCTCTCTCTCTCTCTCTCTCTCTCTCTCTCCTCTCTCTCTCTCTCTCTTTCTGCCTCGGCCAGAGCGCGGCGATTCCTGCGGCAACGTTGCGCTTTACAGCCCGAGGTAACCAAATGAAATAGCCTCGTAAATGAGAGTGCATAAAAAACGAATATTACGGTTGCCGGAGAAGGCCAAGGGGTTACGCGACTGCTCTAGCCGCTCGAGAGGCCTCCCGGCGGCCAGAACATGTGGCGAGGGAGGGGGAGGGGAAGGACAAGAGTTCTTGCTTCGTGCCTCTCATCCCTCTCCCCCTCACCTATATCTCTCTCTCTTCTCTCGCTCTGTTCTCTCTCTCTCTCTCTCTCTCTCTCTCTCTCTCTCTCTCTCTCTCTCTCTCTCTCTCTCCTTCTTCCTTACTCCGTGCAACATCGCGCGCACCTCGCTCAGCGCCAAGAGATAGCCTTCGCGTTTTCCCGGTTGCTCGTAATTCATACGAGAATTATTTTCTATTAGGAGAGACACCTTTCGCGAAGGTAGTGGGAGATGGAGAGAGAGAGAGAGAGAGAGAGAGAGAGACGGAAAGATCGGAGAAAAAGCAAAATCCCATCGGGGGATACCATCCTGGGCTCGATTGAAGGGTAAAAATTTACGCGGTACGACCTGGTTTTTTTTCTTCAACTCTCACGTGGAAGCAGTTATTTACGCATATCCGATAGGCCATTATTTTTATGCGCGACCAGCGAGTTGCCTTCTGCTTTTTTATTATCTCTCCCCGCTACTCTCCATGGTTTTTAACTTTCTTCGCGAGATTAATAGACCGTAGCAATCCCCGGAATAATACTATTTTGAAGTAATCTCTTGTCTGTGTGATGATGTGTAAGAGAGAGCGAGAGAGAGAGAGAGAGAGAGAGATAGAGAATATTATTTTAGTCGATCTTTATGATTGGCTAGAAGAGTCATCGTGACAACGGCGAATCTCGAAGACAGAAATCAAGCAGGATTAGAAAACGAATATTATATCAATGATGGCCTTCGCTTCATTCGCACGCAAATTAGACAAAATTCCGTCGATTAATTAATGATTTGGACATTATACACGAAGAAAGGACACGGAACAAACGCCAGCGCGCGGATGAAACGCTTAAAAGCCACGAGACATTTAAGAAGCCCTTTAATAACTGTAATGCTCGCCGGAGACGCGCAAGCATTGGGACATTGAGGACGAACGTTTTAAGATCACTGGTTTAAGGATCGTGGCGAAGTTAGAATCACTATCCGAGATTGAGGAAAATTTCTCCAAGGTACGCTCGGAGTCGGCTCGGCATTATAACTTATTCAGCCTGGACTTTACGGCTTTCAAAGCAAATTGAAATAACCCCCTCTGCCGCGCCACGCGCTAAGATGAAAATACGCGAAATAATTATTTTCGAAAAGGAAACCAAGAGACTATTACGATGAATAAGGCGAGGATTTTCGTTAAAGTTTTCGATGTGTGGAAATTGTTAATCTTCGAGTGCACTGCGTACAGAAAAGCTTCATAATTAAGGTATCTAAACATTTTAATAGTCAACACTAAAATGATATGTCAATGCTCGGTCAGAGAAACAGTTTCACTAACATATAGTAGGAAAAAAATAGAAACGATACGTATACGACATCACTATGTTAATGTATATATATAGTAAAACGTATTTATTGAAATAGTAAGTAGACGATGGATGCAGCGTTCGATAAACAAACAAAATATCGTAAAGAAGAAAGATTCCCTGCTGCGAATCGTAAACCATACACAAACCCCTATTACCTTCCATTGATTTCGAATGGCACTGTTCGAACTTGGGCGAGTCATCGGCGAAAAGTCCGTCCCTACGACTCCTACGCCCGTGCCGCACTTCTAAATAACGAGAACGCGGCGGGTAAGAGGGAGTGTGCGCTCAATCAGAGAAAAGATCCCATCTCGCGGAACTTGGCCAAAAGGTACATATACACTCTCTCTCTCTCTCTCTCTCTCTCTCTCTCTCTCTCTCTCTCTCTCTCTCTCTCTCATTCGAAAGTAGCAGCGGCGAATTAATCATCCGCAAAGCCGTATAACCACCGAGAAACGCTCGGCTCGACCGTGCGCCGCTCCCTTCCGAGGGTAGGAGAGGCGGTGTGGGATGGTGAGGGGGCGTCAAAACTCGGGAGAACTTTCCGAAAATCATTAAAACCACCTGACAGAAACTAAGCTCTGGCGGAAGAGAAAGAGAGAGAGAGAGAGAGAGAGAGAGAGAGAGAGTGCTCACCACCACTACCAACCGGCCCTTAAAATCTCTCCCAGATTCATCCAACCGCGTTCGCAGTACCGCCAGAAGAGCCTCGGTGACTCTGAACACCGGCCGAAAAGCCAATATCGCCCCCTCCTGCTTCTCTTCCTCCATTTACTCCATTCGGTCCTGCCCTATCCCTATATATATATATATATATATCCGTAGGCCCTAGTGCGCGCAACGGCGTAGAGTAAAATTTTATCCCGCGCGCCCTTTATTTTGTAGCATTGTGGGCGCTGCGCGCGCGCCTCTGTCCCTTTTATGCAATTGCACATAAAACAAAAAGCACGCAGGGAGGAAGAGGAGGGTCTTCGGCGGCTTATCTAGAATCCCGTTGCAGCGCTGGAGTGCAAGACAGCAGCGGCGCAGAGTTATATATATATATATATATATATATATATATATATATATATATATACATCAAACACACGCACAGAAGGATGGTGGTGGTGGCGGTTGCAGAGCAGGCATGACGGGATGCCGAGGGCTCGCGCGGGTGCTCCGCTGCTGCACGTCCTCGTAAAGCGCCCCCGAAGAGAACCACCGCGGGAGCGATAGCGAGGCGCTTTTACGAGCCCCGGGGCTTTAATGGCCCTGGCCCCGTGGAATCTTTCCAGCTCGCCCCGCCCGGCTCTGCACGCGTCCGTGGCGGGTTTATGTGTGTGTGTGTGTTAGCGGGGGCGGCCTGCCGCGCCCTCGCTCTCTCTCTCTCTCTCTCTCTCTCTCTCTCTCTCTCTTATATATATATATATATATATATATATATATATATATATATATATATATTAGATATACACATATATAGGAACACCCTCACGGCTCCTCTCCTCCCGCGCTGCAATAGAGCCGCGGATCTGTCTCATCTATCTAGCGCAATTATTTGATGCCATTATTATTATTATTATGATTATTATTATGAGTATCATACATCCTGGTATTTGCCTGAAAAATCCCCCACGGGCCGGGGAGGGGGTGATTAGTTTAACACCGACGATAGATGATCGGTGTGTTTCTCTCTCTTTCTAGGATAGTTAAATCGTACAAGGGCGACAACGCGAGAAACAATAAAACTGATTTAAGTTAGGCGATGATTTTTATATGGAAAGTTCTATAAGAATTTGCTATTACCGTTTGGGGTAATAATAGCTGTTTTTGTTTGTTCTTTTTGATCAGATAATCGTTTGTAAAAGATGCTCTTAAATTATACGATACTTATTGGTAGGCTACGGGAACGATAATATCATACGTAGATGCTTTAGCCCGTCGACGCTATGATGTTTACCCTTGGTAATCTACTTGTATAGTATCTATTAATTTTCTCCTCTCGTCCTTTTTCGAACAATTAAATTATGAGCAATTCTCCGGCTAGGCAAAGCTTTAAGTCTGATCGCTGATAGAGGGGTGGCTTTAATGCAATAATTTAAGTTTATAGCTTTCTAAGCTACATATTGATTCCCATATTGATATAGGCATCATAATGCGATTTAAATCCCCCCGCGTTGACGGCGATTTGTTGAAATTGTTCGTTGGATCCCTGTTGTCTCCCGTTCAACGATGCTATTGCTGATTTGCTTGAAATTGATCACCCTAAAAAGTTCTAGATAATATGAATTTTAGCATAAGATGCTCGTAAGATTCAATGGAATCAATCTTACTCAACATCTCCATATCCTGGTCCTATATCTTGGGCTTATCACCAACAGGTCCATGTCTTCGAAACCATCTTATAAATCTAATCTACGAATTACCAGATACCGTCTTATCAAAGTAAACGATTATATTAGGAAGATCTACTGCATGAGTAACAAATACCAGAACGACCGAGATCTAAAGTGAATCATATGTATGCCGACAGAAAAATTTTTCGTGGAATATCCTCACTGCTGAGGCAAAACCATCATCAATGAGATTTTTTGACAGATAGTACGAAACATTATCAATTGCTATATCGTAGGAAAAAATATGATATATCGAGAAAGGTTTGGGATCGCAGGAGTTGATGCATTTTTATTGCGGCTCGAAGGTACGAAGTTTACAAAACTTCGCGTTCACGAAAACAGTTTCCGTATACTAATGATTTTCAGTTAAACACTGAATTTGGAATCGGTTCCTTTCAACATCGGAGGCAAAATCTTCATCAATAAAGCGTGAAGTTACGATTGTATTAATTCAATATTTCATTAGTTCTAGTGTTACCTGCAGATGCCAATTTTGTTTCTCCTTTATCGTACAATTGATGACCATTAAAAGTACTTCATCTATTACCATCTTGGATTCTTGAAAGTACCATATGTCAAAGCAATATTACAACTCAATGAAATTAACTTAACACGAGTTCATAAAGATCTCAGTCGTTGGACGTGTATTGGTATCGAGCAGTTGAGAGAGGCCGAGGAAAGGAACAGGGGGATATGGCGGAAGGGGGGAGGAGGAGAAAGATATAAGACTAGATATATCCTAATTAATGGATGAAATAAATGTTACGACACGTGCTCCATTACATTGGCACGCAGACCAGGCTTTCCATATCGGCCCCTAGACCCTCGGCCATTGGTTAATTACGATTATTGGCTTATTGGGTCGTTCAACCATCGGCCAATATGGAACCGCGGGTCTGTGGTACCGAAATTAGCTCGACGATCGGTTAAGCTATCTATATAAGTGTAGGTGGTATGTGCGCCTACCTGCGTTCGTGTATGTACGTGTTTATACGCGCGCCCTCGCGTGTGCGAATCTTCCGACCTCGTCCGGTTGCGCGTGAAGAGGGCAAAGCTCTCGTGCTACAATCTCTCTCTCTCTCTCTCTCTCTCTCTCTCTCTCTCTCTCTCTCTCTCTCTCTCTCTCTCTCTCACTCTTCTCTTTGCATTCCGTTTCGCCCTTCCCTCCGCCGCCCCGTCCCCTCTCTAGATCTCACTTAAGTCTCGACCGTGCGCGCGTGGCAGGTTCTGCTTTTCCTTTTTGGGAACATGCGGTCGCTGTACAAGGGACCCCAAGGTCCAACTCTCGATATTAATGGGAGTCAGCTGTAATCCTCGACGTGTCTTCGTATGAGCACGCAGAGGGAACGAATTAAAGTGAAAGAAGCCACGTGTCTTTTGCATAGGAATTTAGCTCGATATTGAACGAGAAATAAGACGGTTTCATATATGATGAATTTCGAAATCATCCATCAATGCTACTCGAATAAACGAGGAAACTGTTTATTATAGTGTATTTTATATTTTATAGTATATTTTATATTGTAGGTCATGCAATTTATTTTAAATCCGGCAAAAAAACTGGAGAGTTCAATCGGTAATTGAAAAAAAAAGGATATTAAACTATTAAAAAAGCTGTAGAAGAATAAAAGTAAGAAGAAAAAACCGGTTTCAATTCCAGTTTTATCGTTCACCCATTAGGATTTGAAACAACAGTCTACCGCCGTACCGAACCGAGTTTTTACCACTGCCTGACCGGGCGCTCCCTCGTTCTACTGAAATTAGTAAGCGTTGCACGAACACATTTCCATCCCTACATATATGTATATATCTCCCTCTTAGAAAGAAGAGTAAGTTCGGGTAGATGACAATTCGTCGAAAAAAACATCTATAGACTCCTCTAGAATGCACTTAGAACGGAAGCGCCTTTGCGGAAACTACTGGCATCGACTAACGATAATGCATTTTAAATGGTGAACAGCCAATATGCGACAACTTCTGGTATTTTCTAACATAGGATTCGATGAGAAAACAAAACTTTACTATAATACACGTGTAAAAATTGTATATGTACAATTGATTATCTATCACATTGTTATACTAAAAGCATTAGGTATATCATTTGTTTATTCAATCGAAACGGTATTTTCATTAGTTCGCTCAGAATACGCAATCGATTGTTGAAAGTCGGAAATGATAATCCGACAAATTTTGATTTATCATTCGTATACGGCGTTATGTTGTTATGTTGCACGATGAGCGGGCACAACTCGTGGAAAATCCGCAGCGTACGAGCTCGATAAAACAGACACAGACACAGACACACACGCGCGCGCGCGCGCTCAGAGCTTCGTTCAATTTCCGCTCTAAATTCAGGCTTAAAACGCGATGGCTAACACGCACTTTCCAGGCGTCGTACGCGTGGCAGCGAACAACGGAAAAGCCGTCGGTTGAGCTCGGCGGTTATAGTGGTATAATAGAAGACTGGCCAGCAGACCGGTCACAGTAATGCCGCGCAACGGGAGCGGCTGCTAAGTTAACGCGCGCGTTGTGACAGCCGACGGCACAAAGTCTCAATATCTCCTGCAATTCGAGGATGCATTCCAGTCTGTAACCAGGAGGAGCAGCCGGGGGAGGGGGATAGACAAAAACCCGCCGCACTACAGAGGTCTGCGAGGCTCTTCCAGTCTACCTCCCACGATTCGCTGTAGCCCCCCGCGGCGAGTCGCCACACCTCCGCCCCCTCCCGACCAACCCCTTTTAACGATCACCCGCGCATTCTCGGTTCATTAACAAGACGTCTGTCTCGCGGGCTCGGTGCGCGCTAACCGTACCTACCTATACCTAGGATTCCCCTAACACACTAAACCAGCGCGGCAGCCCCTGGCACACCATCCTCGCCCGAT
Source organism: Sycobia sp. Sy_11 (assembly GCA_018907035.1). NCBI lineage: Eukaryota > Metazoa > Arthropoda > Insecta > Hymenoptera > Epichrysomallidae > Sycobia > Sycobia sp. Sy_11. Next base: position 860,799 of record JACCIC010000179.1, on the reverse strand, counting down.
TTATCCCAAGTTTATCGAGATCCTCGTTAGAGAATTCGTGGCGCTCGCGCGTCCGTGTGCAGGGAGCGGCGCCGGCGTCGAGCGGTTACCACGACGAATTAGCCCGCGGGCGAGCATCTCGCGCATTTCGCCTATCGCGCCGGTGGCGAGAGGGAGAGGGGACGTGAGTACGGTAGGTTGGTGTGGGAAATCGCACCGACGCGGGCGAAAACTTGGGCCGGCGCGGGCGAGAGCGCTTTATTCCCGCGGGGAGAATTTGCGGATCTATGTGCGTCTGAGGAGCGAAAGGGGGGCGAGGATGAGGAGGAGGAGGAGAGGAGGAGGAGGAGAGTGAGAAAAACACGGGACAATAGCCGATGATTTTGGACGAGGGTGTGTTAAGGATGTTTCCGACGCTAATTAACTTGGATGCCCGACTTGGTGCTTTTGTCTTCTTTAGAAGGGGACGGTCCGTTATGAGAATCGTTAAAAAGAAAACAGAATTGAAAGAGCTTCTCATTTCCCAAACACTATGGATGATATTCGATAAAGATTTTTAGATTTTTACAACAAAGACCTTTAAATTTACATAATATTCGAGAGAGTGAAAATGTAATTGTAATCACTCAAAATTATTTATTTATTTATTTGAAAAAGTAGCGGATAGTTCAAAAATATTTTCGATCTATGCCATTTTATGAATACTAGTGTATGAGTTTCGATTTCCTTATATTACTTACATTCGTTTCCTATACTATCGGTATACAATCTGGGCGGGTCAAAACATATTGTACAATAAATACAAATTTTTCAATAATAATAAAAATTTTGATCAATCCCCTGAAATTTATCTTTACGAGTGAAAAAGGCTGTTCTGATATTCACAATATAAGAATTGCTTCTTTGGATTGTCCCACGAGAACGACCTTTTTTACAATTTTAGATTTTTCTATTAAAATAAAAATTACTCGGGATAATATGTATCACATCGGCAAGTATATGCAGAAATTTAATTTTATGATGCATGAATCATAGTAAAGACAATCCATTCTCCCACGCAATTAATGTTTTTATGAATTTTGATAAAAAATTTTATCTATTAATTGAAAATATATTCGAATAATTTATATTCCTAAAAATTACATAATTTTAGCATAAAAATTTATACTTATAATAATAGAAATTATGATATCTTGTACAATAATACACTTACATAAGTTTCGATTATGTTTGTGTATATCTATATAGGAATACACGCGCTTACATAAAGGCAGATAAGCGTGAGAAAAAAAACTTTCAAAAATTACGCAGCGCGGCATAGTGTTCGATTATAAATTCGAAATTAACCGAAACTGCTTGTTCAGAAATAATATAATATCTATATATAATTCGCAAAATAGACGAAAATAATACTTTTTAATTATACAACAGCTACGATACATTGCCGCGGTTAATCAATCATTCCACCCCCCCCCCTCACTCCCGGCCGCCACCGAAACGAAGGCATCCGTTGCAGTATTAACGAGGCGCTGTTTCAACCACCTCGCCCACCCCCTCCCCCCCGCCGCCGCCTAAAAGCCCGAAATATTTGTTTCGCCGTCGGACCTCATCGCTCTCCATCCATCAAAGTTGCCCCGATGCCCGCCGTCGCGCAAACCCGACCACCGCAACGCGCCTTATATTTCTCCACTGCGAAATTCCCGACGAACCTCGTCGCTGCACTTAGCCGCGATGAATTTCCAGGGGGGTGGCTGGGGGTTGCGCGCGCCCGCGATAGCACCACTAGCGTCTGAGAGGCGCGCGAGGGGGGGGGGGGCAAGAAACTGCCGCAGTCATCGTCGGATAAGTAATTGAATTTAAAGAAACGTTCACGACTCCCCGGGGGAGGGAGGGATTATAAGGCGCGATGATCGTGACTCCCGCGAATTCTGAATCTATATATATATATTGAAAACTTTAGTCTACGTCAAATAAAATACATGGCAAGACCTCGTCAATCTTGGACCTCGTTTAAAAAGTCGTTTTTAATACGGCAAGATATAAGTTTATTAAAGGAGAAATTATAATTTATTATGTAAACCGTGTCGAGGCCTCGAGGAACCCTATACAGTCGCCGCCGTAGGCTGGGATGTGCACGGCATGAACTTTAGAATGATGAATATACATTAAGTACAGGCTCATTGCTGCTCAGAATAGAATAAATAGTTTGTAAAATATTTGGTTGGTAAGAGCAAGCTGTGATGAATAAAAATGCATCGTATTGCGATGTAACGCCCATCCATACATTACAATTAATCTGAATTCGAGAGAAATTCTGAATAATGACATTTCTAATTGCACTTGTTCATGGGGAAACCCAACTCAGATTTTGAATCTCAATTCCCAACTCCCAATACTGAACGAAAATTATTTCACTTCAGATTTCAATGGGCAACAAAAAAATAATCCAATTCAAATTTTAAAACTGTGACAATTCCAACCTTAATTCCTAATGAATAACACATGACACGAAATGTTCGTGGAAACTATGACAAATTTTAATTGCTAATGTACAAGATGCCAGTGCAGATTTTTAACAGCGTTGATTCTAACTGAAGATCCAAGTTGGAATCGTTTTCGTTGAAAAACTCTGAATCCTCATTGAATGTAGCTCGTTGGCTGTTGAGAAGCACACATAATCAGTAGATACGTAAAATCGCTGGTAAGGATGATTCTGGCTTTGGCCGAATTTTTTTATCGATACGCCCGGGCATCGACTCGCATGTCGTGTCGACCCCCCCCCCCCACCGTCAAGTCCCGAATCGAGAAACTGATATTCCGACGCACGTTCTGCGAAATCGTACGTTTTACAGAGCGCAGGCACCAAAGAAGCCCAAGCGCTGAACGCGCCACTTCGTCACCCGGAACGATATTTCACCTGTTACGCGCGGCGTGAGCGAAACGTTACGCGACCCGCGATTGGCTCGCGGACCTTCGCCCTGCCTTGGTCGATCGACCAAGCCGATATAGAAAAGTCGGATTCTCGGCTGCTCGAGAAATTCAGCCTTACGGAAAAGAGCCCAACTCCCTCCTTCTCGTTTACTAGGTGGGTGGGTTTGCTCTTCGTTCACTCGCTCCCATCCTCTCACTCTCTCTCTCTCTCTCTTCTCTCTCTCTCTCTCTCTCTCCTCTCTCTCTCTCTCTCTCTCTCTCTCATTCTCTCTCAATCCGATCGGTGAATTTCGGCGGTAATAGTCGACGCGCACGGGCACGCTAAATCGATATGTATGCGCTGACCTATATGATGGCTCGGCAAGGGGAATCAGGCAGAGAGAGAGAGAGAGAGAGAGAGAGAGAGAGAGAGAGAGAAGAGAGAGAGAGCTGAAAAGCCGGACGACGCGACTGGGTGCGCGAGACCACCAGTTGCGCCATGCGGTGGGTCACGCCGTTAATGGTCTCCTTCTCTCGTTTTCTCTCTACCCAAGCTAACGATAATTTTCATTCGTGCGATTCCGGGGGTTTTTCCTATTACACACACGGACATACGCGCGCGCGCGTACACACACAGTTATAGGATATTTATACGCATACGCATACAGGCACGGTACGAGCGAAAACCGCGGGACGGTCGCAACGGTGACTTGCCACCCGCACTCTCTCGAGTAATGGTGATTTCTTCACACCGCCCCGCTCGCATCCGCTACGCCGATCCGGCCCGCGCGCGGCAGAAGAGTCCTGGGGGAAATTTGCCGGACCACTCGGTTGTATTATTTTATTCCTGGAATAAGCGCTCGTCGGGCGGTGAGATTATTATTTTTTTGACTATTATTTTTTTTTTCTTCCGTTATTTCTGGTCTCTACTCTTTTTTGCGGATGGTCGAGTATTTTTAATTAATATTTTTTTAAGCGAAACCACGCGAACTCGGCGCCATGGCGCACCCGGGGTATAAGAGGTAAAAGTATCCCGAGGCGTTGGTCGACGAGCTTGGTGGGCGGGGGGGGGGGGGATTAGAACTCCAACTGTTATCTTTGCTAATATAAATGGGGCTTGGATAAGAAACGTAAGAGAATGCGAGATATTAGCATAAAATTAAGCTGGGCAATTCTTATTATTATAACGAAAGTGAATATATAAATAAGTGCCAACAATTATTTGTCCGCTAATGATGAACGGGGAGAACAATTTTTCTTAATTCGCATTAGTATAGAGTAAGAAGAGCTTTAAGTATTGTCTCGTGACAAAATAATACTAAACAAAACAGAAGGATTTATTATGTTTCGTAGTAAAATAGATAGATAGAGATTTTGGAAATACTATAATGCGGGTCGTTTTCGTTTCGTCAATTAATTGACACTCGAGCTCGTTGCTTTCTTCTACGTATTGTACGTAAACATGGATCGGGGAAATAAATCGAACCTTTTTTTTAATTATAAGAATTTTGGTGTCTATCATGTGTTTGATGAACATTTTGGTCAATATGATATGATGCCATAATATTCATATTTGTTTTATTAAGCATCGAGGAAAACAGTTTCTTTCTCTCAAATAGACAAGTTTCAAAACACGTGATATTGTTCCATATATATATCTACGAATTTCAGGCGAGGCTTTAAAAATCACTTGTACTTGTGTAATTATAATTATTGCAGAGTTTTATCAATTACTCGACAAGCTGAACTCCCTTCGTCCTTCACCACAATCCACGGGAAAAAGCTCCACTCAATTGAGAATTCCAGAATCCAGTGGAAGACGGTCTAGCGGCCCTTACTCCGGAAACCGACCTTCACCCGCCCGGGTGCGATCGAGCCGGCACCGCCCACCACACGAGCTCCAGAAATAATCGAGCCGCCCATTAGACTCAATGATGACTCGTTAATTCCGGATCATTGCTCGGCCCGTTGCCAGGGATAGCTTATGCCGCAGGGATCGCGGGACGAAGTCGCAAGCTGCGCGCTCGATGGAGCTTTGCGAGAGTACGAGGCCCGCTGCAGAGTTTCGCCCCGATGCGCCGGTCGGCCCCGGGGGGAGGGGGAACTTTTCGGGGCCGAGAGACGGGAGTTCGCAAAGTATTGCGGGAAGAGCCGATGAGTTCCGCCCGGAGTTCGGGCGAGGCTCGCAAAGACTTTAGGATTGCGTATCGGTATCCGAGGCGAGACTTGGTTTTTCTCGGTCTCGTTACGGAATTCAAGACAAGGCACGAGAATGGTTTTTGCACGAGCTTGTAGCCGATACTTTCTGGTCAAGGCAAAGGTAATATCAAGACCAAGGCAAGATAAGACGATTGAAAGACTCGTACAAGAGCAAGACAATACTACGATTGACCATACTTTGCCGATACTAAGATAATATTTTATAAAAGCTCACATTTTGTCTTGATATTGATGAAGCAGTGGGCTTTATGCAAAATTTTACCAGCTGATAAGTTCAATCGCTCTACAGGCAGATAAAGAAATTTAAGCTTATTAAATGCCATCTCAAGATCCTCGCGAACTCGTTCCGACTTCTCGACATCCTTGAAAATTGTGAATCGATTACTCCTGGACCATTCTTCCTATTCTTTACAATGCTCTATAGTATAACGAGTACGCGTGAGCCCCGAAAGTGTTCTCTGAAATTGATGAATTTGCTTCTCGATCGATAAGAGGGAGCAAATACAAGGATATTCCTTATCAAGCTCCGTCACGCAAGAAACGAGATTGGCATAAGAATGGCAGGGGCCGAGAGTGAGAGCGAGAATCTATAATAAATAGCTGCAGACGTCGCATCGCTCTCCTCTCTTTCTCTCAGTCTCTCTCTCTACGACACGTCACGCACTTCGGCTTCAGCCGCATCGCCGTCGAAACTTTACGACGCCACGGGAGACGGGTCAGCGGGTCGGTCGAAGCGGCAGGAGTCTCGTCGTTTCGATTGATTGGCCGCCGCCACGGGCGCTCTATGATTATACCGAGGTTTTGGGTTACCACTACGGCGAGCTCGGGCCAATTACCGCGCGTTGCGCAACGGGCCGGCCGCGGGTCCCGCGCGCGGCCCCTCATCACACACGGCCATTCGCTCGCCGTTGCGCGCGTTCCCATCTAAATCCTGCATATACTCGTATACAAATCGCGCTGGGCGCTTATCGGCACGCGGCGATAATGAAGGCAGGTGCGTTCGCGTTGCCGTCGCGGGAGCGCGATCCTCGAGGGGGGAGAGGGAGCTGGAAGGGGCTGACTGGCTCTCCCACATCGTTGGTTTGCGCCCGTCCACTGACGCATTGATGATTGTGGTTTTTTTTTTTAATTTTCATCGCGCCGAGAGCATTTTCCCGCTCTTCCACGCCGTCTCTTTATCATTGAAGCGTCGATACGGTTTCCATAACTTCGCCTTGTTGTCGTTACATCCAGTACACGAGGAAAATGCTCTTTATTTATTACATTGACAGAAATATATATAGCTTAATTATATATATATATATATATATATATATATATATATATATATAGTATCGGAGTTACGGAGACAGGAGGACTAATTCTCGTCACTTATCAAGATCAAGAAGCCCGGTGCGACATTAGCTCTTCCCTCCAAATATTATATATATATATATATATATATATATATATATATATATATATATATATATATATAGAAAGATCCTTCTAGCCACATACCCTCTTGTTACGGTAATATTCCCGGTGTGCAGCTCTGTCCCCTCCTTCTCATCCCCTCTCGTCTATACGAAATTTTGCTCCGGAAGCGAGAGACGCGCGTCACTCTCGGGAGGGTCCGAAGAAAAACGAAACGCCCCATATACGCCCTCGACCTTCCCGTTGCCACGTGGATAAGTATATGTTTTATTGCGGTCGAACAGATAAAATACCCGAGCGAGTTTCTCCCTCCACCCCCCTCCCAAGTTATTATTAACTACGTAAAGACGATTCTGGGGCGCGAGGCGCTTTTTGCCCAGGCACGGTAGGAAAAAAAAAGTACACACACACACACACACACACACACACACACACACACACACACACACACATTACAACTGTGTTTTTTCTGATAATGGACATGTTTGCACGCCACCAGCTTCCAAATGATTGTATATATCATATACGCCATCTTTTTGTACTCGATGCTCTGAATTATGATCCTATATGTAATATTAGAAGAAAATTGTCGAAAAACGAAGTCAAAATTAATGATTCTTATAAGGATGTGTTGAAGCGTTATAATCGAAGGTCCATAGATCTGTGTATACAATAAAACGCTTGTTTCAAAGATAGGGAAATGTCGAGCTCGTTGTAATTTTGAAGTAAATGTAAAGGATCGCTCGCGTTAAAATCGGACCGTCTTATAATTCGCGTGACACGATTAACAATGATTTCATTAAAAATATAACAATTATTATATATATATATATATATATATATATATATATATATACATATATACACTTTAGTGCGATATAGATAGAAATAAATTCATGTTCTCGCCTGGAACTTCGCGAGAAAACGCATGATTTTATTTTGTTCTCTTCGTACTCACAAAATAGGACGTGCTGTAGTCGCATAATGTAGAAGTTTTTTTGACTTTCAAAAGTGTAAATAACGTTTGATTCAACATCAATTATCGGCTCACTTTCTCGTAAATTTTCGATTGCATTATAAATTTTTCTAGCCGTCCCAATAATCTCCAACACGCGATATGATAGACGAATTACTGGATTTTTAATAAACCTCCATAAGGTTATAAATTCGAATATCGCTATAAAATATGAGCCCGGGCGAATTATCAAATTAATCGCCATAAATTTAGAAGCTAAACCAAGAGGTAAGAAAAAAAAATTTAGATCGTTCGCAAAAACCGCTCGACTCGCGCGCACGTAAGGCAAAATAATTTACGACCGTCCTAAAGATGCTATCATCCGCCAACCCTCGCGAACTACGGACGCGGCGCAAGCGAGCGAGCAAGAAATTTCCGACTCGCACGCGGGGAAATGCTAATCCCTAAACGGTCTTACATTCCTACCCCCCCCCTCTCTCTCTCTCTCTCTCTCTCTCTCTCTCTTTCTGAGGAAGGCTGAGGAACGTGACAAAAAGACGGCAAGGATAAGTCATTCACAAAATTGCTCCCGTAATTAAAGAATACATGAGAGCGCTTCGAGAGCCCTCATCGTAGTCCCAGGATATATATATATATATATATATATATATATATATATATATATATATTCATACACCTATATCTACACATATATACATAAGAGACAAAACGTTTACAATTTTAACAACTAAATTATGCTGCGAGCGCGCGCCACATTTCAGACCATCGTAAACTGACCCTCTTTCCGAGGTTCTTCGGATATATATATATATATATATATATATATATATATATATATATATATATATAAAGCTAGAGACGTATACAAGATCAGCCGACCGCCGCGGCGGAGCGACGACAGAGGGAGGAGAAAAAAACGGGTTCGCGAAAATACCTGCTGCGCGTGACGTCATAGCGAAAATGAGCGCGAAAGTATAAGGAGGTGGTAAAATCAAGGGAATAGGAGCAGCAGTAGCTGTGGCGGCGGCGGCGGCAGCGGAGCCCTTAAACTTTCGACATTTACTTTTATTTTCCCAGTAAACTTATGCGCCGATATTCGCGTCGTCGGAGGAAGCTTCCGTGCGCGTGCACGAACGAGCCGCCTGGGCTCTACTGCTTAAACGCGCGCGCGCGCGCGCGAGAGAGAGAGAGAGAGAGAGAGAGAGAGAGTGATGAAAAGGGGACTGTAAGAAGGCCGGGACGGAGGAGAAGGACAAGACCGGCGTGGCGCCCGATGCGACCGTCTGCCCCAGCCCCGCGCCTCGCGGTAAAATTGACGGCTTTGGCGCGCTTAGCGCTGCTTATTTAGGTAAATTGCGGCACTATATCTTTTTGCCCAATTTCGCCTCAACCCTGCGGCCTTTTATATATGCTTGCGCGCCGTCGTCGCCAGCGCGCGGCAATTTCGCAGGCTACGATGTCGTCTGCGCGAGCGCTCGGGGATGGAATTCGATAGCTTCCAACCCCTCGATATATATATATATATATATATATATATATATATACACATGTGCCATATATACACACGCCAACGGAACGCAGCGTACGTGGGAACGAAATGTGCGCTCTCTCTCTCTCTCTCTCTCTCTCTCTCAGTGCGCATTCCAAGAACTTCGTAATCGCGTCGAAACTGACAAATTGACCGTCTATGTTTTTTAAAAAAAAAAGTAAAAGAAAAGAGTTAATATTTATTTCTTACTACAGATGAAGAAGCGCGTAAATTTATCTTCGCGCGCGTGCGTGCCAGTATAATAGAAGTATTGAAGAATAGGTCTCGCGGTACGCGCGCGTGCGACTTCCTCATTCCGCGCGCGCGTGGAACCCAGCGCGAGCGAAACAGCGTCTCGGCCGACCACCGACAAAGATTTGACGCGAGTCGCACAGATACGCACGCGCGCATAAGAACGGAATGCGGCCGATGATCTAGAGGAACGCGTAATATAAAATAAATCGAACGGGAACGAATGTCTATATATATATATATATATATATATATATATATATATATATATATATATATTTATCTATCTGAGACATGCGTCGAAAGCTAGGAATCTTCCCCTTTGGATTCCCAGTACGAACTTACGACCGTGAACGACGAGCGACTTAAAAGTCGCATTGGCGGCGCGAAGCCCACTACTCCCTTACGCGATTATAATAAACCGCTTTGGGCGCATAGTTCCGATGAGAAGTATTTTAATCGCTTGCGGTACAGAGGCTCTGCTTCTCCTCCCCCCCCCATGCCTGAACATATATAAATATAAACTTGAATGGAATTTGCATGGCAAGGATTTCCGTAGAAACGAGACTAGTGCGCGGAACACGTCGATGAGAAACGAAAGACGCGCGCGGGCGCTGAGGGGACTAAAATTCTTGAACGACGACAATTCGTTGTAAGCGATTTTCAAATATTTTGAGGGAAAAAAAGGCTTATAATTATCGTCAGATCTTGACACAGAATTCGGGATACCGATGTGATTCCGGAATCGCAGTCGAGTCCCGATAAATATTTATTTCCCATCGTTGAATATGGTTTCCGCTAGGAATTCTCGACAGGATCCTTTACGGCTCTTTCTCCATGAAAATATTTAACCAATTATATATATATATATATATATATATATATATATATATATATATATATATATATAATTGATTAGACACACGGCGATCGCTTTAAACTTACCCTTTGCGCAATATGGAGAAAGTTTCGCTCCAGGGCCGCCACTGTATTGCAATTTGTCCGCGCGTCGGCCTGGCACAAAACAGGCGGCGAACTCCACCACCACCACCACCTTCTCCTCCTCCTCCTCCTCCTCCTCCTCCTCCACCCACTGCCCCGCGGCGGCCCAAACGCGATTACGCGCGATATAATGCACCGGTCGCGCGTGGCCCCAACCGCATATAAGCCGCGTGCCAGGGGGCAGGGCAGAGGGGTTGGGGGGTGGGTGGATGTAGGTGTCTCTCGCACAATCGTGAGCGGTTATAAGCGGCGAGAATGCCCGGCGTCGAGCCGGCGGCGGTCGGCCTGCATTGTGTTTGGATTGCGGGTCTCTCGAGGATCTCCGCCATGAGAGAGCGAGGGCGGGAGGAGGGGAGGAGTGAGAGAGAGAGAGAGAGAGAGAGAGAGAGAGAGAGACAGGCAGACAGAGAGAGACGATGATAAAATTGGGAGCTACTTATTGACAAGCGGTTGTGTTTGAGGAATTTGGAAAGTTCTCGATAATATCGTGGGCTCATTTGAAGATCAAATGCGCGATGACAGTTTGTTATCTTAATTTGGACTTTCTGATGTTCCATCTCGGTTATATTCCGTTAAGTCAATCCCCAAGGGCATCGAAGCTATAATCGAATGTTAAAATAGTCGCATTATGAATGAGATAGTAAACTCAAAACCAATGAACAACGAAAGCTTTCGAGTTCCAGCCGATGGTGAACGTCCAAGGTTTCGGATGCTGACGTCGTTACTTCAAACGGTGCTAAATCAATGCCAGACCTACAATATTCATTACATATTATTTTGGAATGGCCAGGGTCATCGAATTCTGAATAATGTATAATACTGGTTCATTCGTCGATTATTATTACGAGTTTGATCGTATTCAATATGTACACATATTGGACCAAACTCTCTGGATATTCTCGATTATGGCTCGTCTCCATTGTGATGATTAAGTCCGAAAAGTCATCGTGGCGATTAAACTGCCTAAATTTGTTCTAATACTGCGGTGCAATTATCATTGGGTAAGTGAGGAGTTTTAGCATATTGAATTGTGGTTAAAAAATTCTTCTCCACCAGCTCAGAAAACATATTCATCACTACGATCGATAACGATTTTAACAACACACCTCAAACAATCCGCTGTACTTCCTATTCCGTTACGGAAAAATCTGAATTGTTCCTGAGAATAATGCATAGATTGCCCGGTTAAGTTTTTTTTTTCAGTATTGAAGACCAGCAAAACTTCAACGTACAACTTATACAAAAAGTTTTTCTCTTTATTTGAATTTGAAATCAAAAACTACAAATTATATTTTTCTAAATAAATTTTGAAATATAATAATTTTTTCACTGTTAATTAACTCAAGTTCATAATTATTATACAGACCAAAAGAACTATTTCGTTTAATTGTTTTTTAAACTTTTTTTTTTTTAACAAAGCTCGTCGGACCGTAAAACTGAAAGAGATTAAAGGAAGAAAAGACGCACTTTCGCGCGAGTTCACCGCAACCTTGTCCGTGATTACTGCCAAGCCGGAGATTACGCGACCGACTAAGAGGATCCGCTGCGTTCTTTTTCGCTTCGGGTGTTTCTCTCTTGCTGCTTGACCCGTACGTGTACGTATGTATGTATATACATACCGACACGCTGACGAAAATCCGCGGACAGGGAATTTGGATTAGATTAGCAAAAGAATCGTGCGCGGCAGAGTTTACCGGCGGCAAATTGACGCCATTCTATATATAGTCTTTTTTTTTGTTAGAAGTTAAAAAGTATTATATTGGAATTTAGATATTACTGTAACAGATCGTGAAGATTGACATAATACCACGTAAACCATTATAGATTAAATATAGATTATTTTCATATCTCGACTTCGAAAAATTAGCCAATGCATCCGGGCATCGGCCCAATATAGAGACGTGCTCAATTTTTCCTTATCCGTGAGACAAAAAGGTAATATCGCGGCCGGTACCCAAGAACAACGATTCGTCCGTGTACGTATGTATATATATATATATATATATATATATATATATATATATACAGGCAAGTACCGCCAGGCGCGCCAGAGGCCACTTTGGCGGAGAGCGTCGGGAAACCGCAAATCCTCCCTCCCCCTCCCATCCTCATCCTTGATTCGGTGGCGCAAGTGGGTGAGTTGATGTCGGGTTTGGGGCGGGGGGGGGGGGGCACGCGCGTTAATTGGGAGCAACGCCTGATTACCGCACGCGAGCAAACCATGGTGCATGTTAATACACACGCGCGCGCGCAAATATAGGGAACGAGGGACGGAGGTAGGGAGAGAGAGAGAGAGAGAGAGAGAGAGACGCGATGCGACCGTCTGGAGACGGGCTGGATGTCCCCGTGCGTCTTCACACGTTAGAGCGCGGAGATAGATGTAAGTACGCGCGCGGGCGCGCATAGATATGCGTTGTTGATGCCTATGTGCCGCGGAGATGGCCTGTACGAGCGTCTGTGCAAGTATATCGATGGATAGGTAGCTTTCTTTCTCTTTCTTTTAATTTCTCCTGTACTAAGTGCCGAAATAATAACGTTCCTCGGACTCGATTGATAAAGCAAACGGCACGGACTCAAGGATTTTTCAAGGGGAAATTTTACTACTCTTAGCATGTGGAGATATGGATACGTAATGTTAGTATTAAGATAAATAACAATGCCAATACCATCTACGTACAAATTCAACTCGCAAGGACTATAATATCAAAATAATGATCGGACGCTATTGTACGACGTAATAGGAATTTCCGTTACGCATGAACATATACGTAACATATTTTTCATCGTTAATAAACTCTTCTAGTAGTATTCTTTTTTTTTAAGTCCAGAACAACATAGATGAGTTTTGTTTGCATTGCAAAGCGACCGCTGAGAGAGAAAAAAAGTCAGAATTTTGGTTTCCGTGTGCGAACCTTGAGAAAGGGACCGAGATCCGAGGATCAATTCCGCGCCTCACCCCCCCCCCATCCCCCAGTTCTCTCCTCGGGCAAACCGGCGACGATATTGACGGAGAGGCGCGTGTACGCCTTGCCCCGAAGGGCGCGAGCGTCGGCGCACAGCTGCGCCCTAGCGAGCTACGACTAGGGCGGGGCGGGGGATACGCTGCGGCGGCGGCGGCGGCGGCGACGGCCGACCGACCGACCGAACCCCGCGCTACATGCGGCCCCGTACGCGAGCGCGCGCGCGCGCACACCCTTCGCAAAAGGGTGTGTAGTAGTAAGGGATACGCGGGGGCGGAGGAAGGGAAAGGCGACGGGGGAGCGTGCGCAGAGAGGGTGTCTTGGAGGGCGACGCCCAGATCGATGCTCTCGTCTGAGGTCCCCATCCCCTCTCCATCCTCCGCCACCCCCCCCCGCAGTCCCATCTACGCCCGCCCTCCGGAGGCGGCGGTGGCGGCGGCTGCTGCTGCTGGTGCTGCTACTGCCCCCGTCCACCGGCACACCGGCAGTGCCCTCGAGCGTGTTTTGCCTAGGGCGCCAGGAGCGCATATACACCCTTCGCGCCGCGCGTTATAACGTCGCCGTACGTCCCTCCGCACTCTCCCCCTCCCCGCCTCGACACCCACGCCAACCGCGCGGAAGGTACGCGAAGAATGCCCGGGAACGAGGCGGCCTGCAGCAGCGGCGGCGGCGGCGGTACCGCGTAGGGGACGGGAATATTTCCGCGCCGCTAGAAAAATCGACGCACCGTGAGAGGAGGGGGGATGAAGGGATGGCGAGAGAGAGGGAGAGAGAGAGAGAGAGAGTCTGCGCGGCTATATTGTATACTACGGGTTGGGTGGTAGACGGAGGGAGGTGGAAGAGAGGTCGAAGGGTGGGGTTTAACAGCTGATGCCGCCGCGCCCTTTTCCAACAGGGCCGACGCCCGCGCCGCGCCGCCGTCGACGAGGGTACGTACGTATATGCCATACAGAGACACATAGACGCGGAGTGTTTTCCAGGGAGAAGAGCTTCGTTTCGCGTATGGCAGATTTTGCTCGATGGTTTCAATGGGATGATAATTTTTGTAAAATGGCGTAAATGAGAACTCCATTGATTGTATCGATTCCCAGTCGCTAAATAAGTGCTCGACACGTTTAAAGAACGTTAATTTGAGCAAAAAATATCTGTATTCGCAATATGGTTGCTTATTTAGAGCCATTGGTTATTATTGCTTTGACTAATATAGTCGAATTGCTCGTCGTATCAAACTAAATAATGCTAATATATATTGCATTAGATGCAAATGCATAATTATTAAACGAGTCCATCCGCGTATTACCAGAACTGTTAATAAATTATTATCAGATATTTGCACAACTTCATTTTCAATGTTTTTGGTTATTCGGGGACCATCATACAGCTTTTCCTTAATTCATATAAAAAAAATAGTCATAAAGAAAAATCCAATGCCACAAGCAAATAGAACCTTTCGCGCAATACAAAAAGCTTCATTTGTTCGATATGACTCTGTTTATTTGGTCTTCGCCTACCAACGAGGTTTCGATAAAAACAGGATTGGAACTAAATTAACCATTCGATCAATTCGCTTTAACGACAAAGATAATAAAGCAGAGGCGGGCAGAAAATTGAAAATAAACGATCGCCCAAGACTGATTGAACCGTCTCCAAACTGATTGGCCACTTTGCGGAAGTGGCGGAGCTCCTCCCAAGAATAAGCAAAAACAGGTCGTTGAGCAAGGTAAACACGACACCCCTCAGCCCCTTGGTCGTCGAACGGGCGAAGGGGGGGGGGGCGGAACAGAAGCGACCCGATTAAAGGAGCCACGTCCAAGGTGGCATTTCGAGACATTTCCACCGGGATCCGCGAGCTGGGCTCTGAGAGCGAACAAGATAGTGGGACCTCGCGCTTGGCTTTATGCTTACGCTCATCGGGATACCGAGAGAATTTATATCCGGCGCCCGAACAGAAACAGGCGGTTGTACTTTATTTTATTTTGTTTTTTTTTTTTTTTTATTTGACTGTTTAAGAAAATACGAAATCTTAGATACTCACGTGTGAGCTGCGAAATGAGTTCGCGCGCAGCCTTGTGATGAAAAAAAAAAAAAACGAGCTACTTTTTCGCCCCTTTTACGCGCCAATTTTGAAAGGGGAATTTGATAAAATTTCCGAATTTCCACTCAATGCACAATACCAGCTAGGTTAAAGGAGATTCGCACGCATAGCAGGATAATTGTATGCATCAGAGGTATAGGGAAAACTGTTAAACCCCGCCGCTTCATCATATATATATATATATATTGAGAATAAGTTTCATGTCTTGCCTCTTTTTGGCCACGACATTCGTGGTGAATTCCCATTCGTGTATATATATATATATATATATATATATATATATATATATATATATATAGCGATCGGCAGTGTTTTGCTTTCATCGTCGAGCTACGCTTCAGGTGATATTATAAAGAATTTTATAAGTTTCTCAACCGTAGCCACCTTCCTTCTCTCGTCGACGGCTCGTTATTATAAATATAGGCAAATATTTTGCGCGAACCAATCAAGCAGCAAAGCCATACATACATACACAGACAGTAGAGAAAGGAAAAATATTTATCGGGAAAAAAATCGTAAAGTGAAAAATATTTATCGGACTTTTTCTATGGATAAAGCCGATCATCCGCCACTAATTGCTCAACGATATGCGCCAAGCGACGCAGAAAGTTTCAGATCATCGTATATTGCGTCGTTTTGTGAAAAATCCGCCATACACGGCACACTTCTAATTATCGCCGATCTATATAAAAAACGACCTCTCGCCCGACCGATAATCATCGCTAAATCCAGGAGCGGATAAATCACGAAAATTAAATAGCTAATTGAAACGGGCAACTATAAGCTGCGCTCTCTTTTATCGATCGCGAGCGCGGGGGACGGAGGATGGGGTTAGGATGGGGGGGGGGAGAATTAAATTACCACCTGTCAAACGATGCAGGAAGAGCGAGGGAGCGACGGCGAGGTGAAGGGCGGGGGAGGGAAGAAAGAGAAAAGGGACCCCCCGAGAATCTCCCCCGAACTTCGAAAGGCCAATAAATCCCGGAGCCACTCGAACCCGGGGAGAGGGAGAGTCATTATCGCGGGGCTCGGCAGCGTGCACGCCAGCGCCACGGCCGGGAGGAGACGACCTCCTCTCCTTTAGTCCCGCCCGCGTCGCCGCCGCCCCGAGGAGACCAAAGAGCCTCGGGATAAAGGATCATAACCGCCCGGCCAAGAAGCCGGGGGGACGGATCAACGCGGCGCCGCCGTCCACGCCCGCTGATAATGGCCCCCGAGGCCGGCCTGGTGGGAATGAGGCGGCGGTGCTGCTTTTGCCTCGACGAGCGATTTTTCTCGCCCTGATTATTGGACGGCGCATCGAGGCGGAATATATAGATGTCGGATGGGAATGAAAGAGAGAGAGAGAGAGAGAGAATATTAAGACGACCGTCGCACAATGGTATAATCGCGTAAGATTGTTCATATCCGATTGTCATCGTGACTCTTTGGTCCAAACGCACTTTTCTATAACGTAGGATGCTCAAGATTTTCGAAAAAAATTTCATCCAGGAATATTTTCACCTTCACTAACAATTCAATGTCGATGTCCAGTTGAACCTATGGAATCCCAAATTCAACGCTCTAAAAGTAGTTGCCCATTCGACGATCACTGACATTCTATTTCGTGGAAAATAAAAATCCCAAACAAATAGTTTACCCTAATCATATCACCCTAACGTTAAGAACCAAAGAAAAAATTATCTTTTTACAATGTCTCGATGACTAGGACAAACATATCCCATGTCCCTATACAGTTTCAGCGAATTAAACTACACATAATAAGCCATTGTCCGCTCTGCGGCTCATAGATATAATTGGATCTTTGTCTCTGTGTGTGTGTGTGTACTTGTGTTTCTTTTTTTGTCGGCCCGCGATATCATTGCGAAACATCGCGATTTATACGCGTAATTTGCCACGATCCACTGACGATCTACGGGCACACAGAGAGACAGGAGGCATGAAACCGATACACGCAACGACGGTGCGTCTATCCTTTTTTCCTTCGTTCCTTTTTTCAACATCCTCATCAATCCTGTACATACACGGCAACGCTCCGGTTATTGTGCCACAAGCGGCCAATTATTCATTCGTACCGTTTCCCAATGTACCGGGACCTCAATTATTTCGAGCGTCGCAATTTTATTTTTTTTTTTTAATGCTGACGCAAGGATCATTTCGTTCATTAGAAAGTTATAACGGATTGTGCGTCACTATTGGTTCTTTTATTTTATTTTATTTTATTTTTTTTTTGCTTAATCTAAAATGTCATTTGCGTAAGTAGCGCGTTGCTTTTGGGGGGATTTTATGGCCAGATTTAAGACGACCACCTTCAGCAGAATTAATCATTGATCCAATATATGTACTTTTATCGGGTAGGGCATATTAGGTAAATTTCAAGCATTGTTGCAATTAGTACAGCTTGAATATACAAAATTCTGTAGAGGTATCTATTAATTCATCAAATTCAGATAGTTCGTCGGTCAAAAAACTAATTGTAATATTCGACCGTTTATTCACAAATATACAAAGAAGTTTAGAAGGAGATAATAGTAAGGGTGATATTACCCTTCAATTCGTATATAGTTGTTCATAAAAATCCGCAGGACTAAAGAGTTGTTTCATACTTAAAAAAGCCTGTCACATCTCAATGTTTTGGATCATATCATGTTAAAATTACGTCTGCAGCTTTCAGAGTGATTTCATCCCCTCGGGGCACTTCAGCATTGGTCAATCCCAGTCTAAGTCATGACAATGAATAGAATACCATTGGAACTAAAAGATAGCTTTGCCAATTTTATTTACTTTACCTTGATACCAATTATATATTTGTTATATATTCTCCTTTGTTCTCAGGAAACTGTTAATAAGCGGGCGAAAACCAGAAGCTATTTTGCGGTCACTGTCTCCATTTAGCTTTCTTTTTCGCTCCTTTCTCACCAACCAGGCGCGCATAATATATATGTTTTGAAAATATAATTGCCGTAAAGAGACGCAATACGTCCCGAATGGATTGATCGTGGCCGAGCAGTGATTACACGCGGAAGAAAAGAAACCAAAGTTTAAGTACGCGTTTGAATAATTAACGTTCTTTTGATCTTGCTCGGCGAGAGCCGCGTGCCAATACAGAAATATGTGTATAAACGCCCACGGCGAGCGACAGACGTTTATAATTTTTCGGAATGCGGAAAGGCACGAACGTGTACACAAGCTTGAACGCGCGCCAGCCGGCGGGGCTGTGCCTGCCGAGGGGGTGTGGGTGTGCGTGCACGTATACGTATACGTATACATTATATACATATATATACGTACTATATATATATATATATATATATATATATATATATATATATATATAGACTCCATGCGACAGACGTTGTGAGATTTTAAATTATCCGCATATACACCGATAAGTGTATAAATACACTTGTAATCTGGCGGATTTAAAAGCTTACAAGGCCCGCGGGTCGAATAATCTATACCGCGCTCGTTCGTAATTTAATATACATGTATAAACGTACATAGCCGGGACTAGTGTACACATACGAAAGCGCGGCTAATCCAATGAAACGCTTCGGTTTCCCTAACGGCGCAACGTCCATTGGAAAATTTATTTCCTCGAGATAAACACGATGAAATATTCAATCATCGTTAATATATAAATAAGCAATAAAATTATCATGATTAAACTAATAGTAATACTGATGGATTTACTTACCTCGATCGCCCGCAATTATCATCGTCATTTATAAATGTATACATATACTTTCCGCAAATTTTGCTATAATCATTACCTCAACCTATAAATGTATGTGTGTGCTTGTGTGCATGTGTGGGTGTGTATAGTTCTGGGAAAGAAAAAGGAATTTTTTTTTAATCGAGAAAAAGAAAAAAAATATCCCATAATCACAATTCCAACCTTCACCAGCAAAATCTGTAACTACGGCATCTTCAATTTGAAAGAAAAACAAAAATAAAAGACGAAATGAACGAATAAATAAATAACTAAATAAAGCAATTAAATGCCGAGATCATCCAACGTTTCCGTGACTTTAATTCGAAAATAAAACACGGCAGCGTCGCACCGCAGTGGCGAAAGTCGTCGATTAAAAGTAAAGAGAAGTCCCTCCTGCCTCCAGCCCCTCCCACCATTATATGTACACAACAGAGACAAACCACGAAAAATTTTCGCGCAACCGCAAAACTCTCCGCCAGAGAGCACTGGCCTGGATTTGCATGAAAGCTGGCCATATATATATATATATATATATATATATATATATATATATATATATATACCACACACAGCGAAAGAATAAAAAATGATAAATCACGGGCAAACTCTCTATTGTATGTGCACGTTTGCATCGACGGTCGAAAAGAAAATCCGCGAATTCCTCCTTCTCTCGAGCACTTAATCGCTGTCGCACGCGACTTAGGTACTCAGCTGCCCCCCTCCCCCACTTCCATAATTCTATAAATCGTTTGTTCGTGAGGTGTGTGCGTGCGCTTTTTTGTGTTAATGCACTTACGGAGAATATCGTGCGAGGATCGTAGAAGCTTTACTGAAGGCTCTATCATCCCTCTCCTAGCTCCTTTACACATGTCCGGCTGGCCTCCTCTTTCTCGCTCGCGTCGTCTCGCAGCCGACGACGACGCGCCGCCCTTTATGTCGCCGCTCGGCGCCAGAGAGCGCGCGAGGAGTTTGAGCTCCCCCCACTCTCGGTCGGTTTAGCTGCGTGCGGCGCCACCGTCGCCGTGGCGTGCGTCGTTCGCTCGTGCTCGAGAGACGATTATTCGCCGCCGGTACATTCGTCGGCGGGTAATTTTTCTAATGTATTATATTACACAATCGGCTTAATATAGATATATATATATATATATCTGTGTGTGTGTGTGTAAAATATATAATCTAAAAAGGTGTGAAACGAGATGCAAATTTGAATTTTTTTCTGTTTTGTTTTGAAATAATCATAGAATCTCTACACACTGTGTCGAACAAAAAGAAGAAAAACTAATGCGGTGAGAATAAAAAAGGATGCAAGAACGATCATTTGTATATACAAGTATTATTGACTGATATATTATCATGAATTTATACTCGATTAATATATCAACAATAGTAAAGGAGAAAGAACAATTGCGAGCATCAGCGGCAGCAGCGCATTTTTCAGTGTGCACACCGTGTATAATTATATATATATATATATATATATATATATATATATATATATATATATATATATATACACACAAAGCAATAGTACTATGATTGCATTGAAATACATTGCTTTGTAACAAATAAAGTGTAAGTATATACAGCGAAAATAGCCTTCCTTTTTCACCATACTAATGTAAAAGCATATCTTTTCATCAATGAAAGGTCCATCATATATATTATAATGACGTGGCCACACGCCCCTCGTGTTGAGCTCTACAAGATTTTCAACAACACAATTTTATATTAACACATATTTCTATTTAATATATTCAGTTCTACGTACATAATATATATCCGATCTAACCTAATAAGAATGCTTTCGCATGCAGTATTATTATTATTTTTATTATTATTATTATTGTTGTTGTTGTTG
The DNA here is from genome assembly GCA_018907035.1 of Sycobia sp. Sy_11. Taxonomy (NCBI): domain Eukaryota; kingdom Metazoa; phylum Arthropoda; class Insecta; order Hymenoptera; family Epichrysomallidae; genus Sycobia; species Sycobia sp. Sy_11. The sequence continues at coordinate 839,888 of JACCIC010000179.1, read as the reverse complement.
TTGCTATTATTATTATTATACGTCTCCTCGCTTTATTGGACAAATCAAGAGTTTTATACCAATAACAATGAGTTAGCGTGCGTCTTTCGCAGAGAAAGAGAGAGAGAAAGAACGACAGAGAAGGAGTGCGCCGGGAGAACACCGCAGCCGTAATCAACGATATTCCTTTTTTATCAAGCACAGGCCTGTGGTTTCTCTCTACTCCACAATCTTTTTAAAAAATAAATAAATAAATGAATATATATAACTGGCTGTCGTGTTATTTCAACAACGAAAAAAATAAATAAAAGAAACCAAAATACGCCATACTTGGTAGCGCTGTTTGAATTGTAAGCGCATATATACACGGCGTAAGAGCACAGCAGCGTCTATAAAGAATCCTCTCGCTTACCTGAAACATAAAGAAACAATGATTTCGGTTAGAAGAGCGCACGTATAAATCTATCATACACATAAACGTATATACATATATAAGAAAGCGACAGAACAGCGGTATAATATACAATAATATAGCTCAACGAAGAGCTCTCCGACGCGCGGAGAGAGAAATTGCATTACAGTGCGGGAAAGGGATGAGGGGGTGGGAGGGGGGCAATTATTCCCGTGTCCGCGAGAGCGCGCGAATCTGGCACAGACGCTACGATGGGTAGAGGGGAGGGCGGGGGAAGGGGCTGGCTATCTGGTTAGCCTTTCGGTCGGGCTTAGCGCGGGCGCGGGAATCTCTCCGCCCCTCTCTCCTTGCGCGCCCGCTCGAGCCGCGCAGCGCCGCGCCGCGCCGCGTTAATCCTGGCGCGTGGTTGGAGACCCCTGTGTGACAAATGACGCGCTCTCGCGCCCGCCGACCGTTAAATTATTTAAGACGCGAGCGGGCTCGTTTTAATTGCGGCGCTCTCCGGCGCGCCACCAGTGTCCGTGCGTTTGTGTACACGCGAGCGCGCTGCACGTCGGCCCGCGCCGTTTTTAATTTGCGTCGCAATCTCGCGTAACACACACACACACACACACACAAACGTCCAGTGTGCATAGCGAACGGCGCTCGGAAGCAGCGGTGGTCCGTTCCTGAGAATTGAAACTGCATCCCGGATTGCGCTTGTCGAATTAAAAGCGAGAGAATATTTATATTTGTGCTTGTGTGTGCGTGTATATATGTATATATATATATATATATATATATATATATATATATATATATATATATATAGGAAAGTAATGAGATTTGCGCATGACCGAGAGAGCCAGTCGAAAGTGTCACTCTTTTGCGGCGCCGGGAATTTAGTGGGAGGGGACGGGAAGAGCCGCAATTTACTCGGTATGCGAGGAAGAGAGGGGACACGGGATACTGAGCAATAGTGAAAAGTTGTGAGGATGGAATTTGCGGTGAAAGAGGCCTATGGACGAAAATTAAATTTGGATATGAATGTTTAAATAATTTTCTGGTTTCTGATCAATTGTTGTATATTATAAGTGTTGCGTTCTGCTTATTTCGATAAAAACAATTTCATGAATTTTAGTCCATGTATATATATATATATATATATATATATATATATATATATATATATTAAACAATAATAAACAATTATAATATAAAAACAATTAAATAATATTCACTTAAATTTATAATTAATGCTTTATTACAATCGATTTATTTTGAGAGCTCTATGTTTCAAATAACTTCAAAACAAGTACTCTAATGAGTACAAATAAGAAAGCAGTTGTTGAAAATTCGGTTTAGATAAAAAAACCGAATAGCGATTCACAAAGATTCAATGTGAAAAAAATCAAAAACATTATTTATTAAAAAGTAATAAATATTTAGAACAGTTTTATTAATCATTTATTTATTGTGCGCAATAATTGTTTAATTGAAACAGCCTGTAAATATTTTCATAATGATTCAATCGACTGTAATTGGAAATTTTCTTCCTAAAATACTTTCAATAATCTGGATTCCAATGTATGCTTACTTCACTGTTCGTTTATAATTATTTCGTATAATTTAAATAATTACGATAATTACGTGAAGTTTCCAATACATTGTTTGAAATGTAAAAATCCACTAATCGAAAGCACCATTCGTACAAATATGTAAATGATACAAATGAAAGCTCGGCAATCAGTTCTTTTGCAGAAAGCCAAAAAAAAATTCATTAATATACGAAAGAAACAATCCGAACATGAGAATCTAGAAAGTTGTTTAAAGATGAAAACAGTCCTTCTGTCGCATGAATTTTTTTCAATGACTTCCGTAAAAAATGATTCGTATATTTGCAGGTAAAAACTAAAGATCAATCTTACTATGTCATTCTACGATACCAAAAAAATAAATGATAATTTGACATTGAAAGAAAAAAAAAATCGACAAACCAGACGGTATAGAAACAATCGTATCGTTCGACTTGTCTCCTTTTTTCCAATACATAAACCCCCAGCCGACCATCGGCCGTAGAACCCCATTATTATTCCTTCGCCCGGCGAGTCAATTACGCAATCGACAAGTTGCCCCTCCGCGACCCCGAGCGATTCGCGCATTGACCATGCACGCAGGCCGAAGGCTCCGCGGCAGGGTAAAACCCTCTTCTCTCACCCGACCCCCACCCCCCCTCGTCTTCCGCGCCGGTTCTGCGCCGCCTCCGGCGACGGACAAAAGCCGGTGCCGGAACAAAGCGAGAAAACTTGCTAGGAGAATCCCCCCACCCCGAACCGTCCACCCCGCATCGGCAACAGAATCAACCGCCGACCCCTGGCCAACCCTCCGCCCCCCCCGGACCCGCGCCAACGTGGGCGCATGCCAAAACAATCGGTCGACGGAACTTTTGGCATCCACTCCTCCCTACCCAGCACCCGGGTCGCCGCCGCCTCTTCTTCTCGCGACGCGACCCGATCCGTTAGATTCGGGGGTATTCCCGGGGCGAAGGAGCGAAATGCCCGCGAGCGCGCGCGAGCGCCCGCTCGTAAATCATATTCGAAGACCTTTATTAAAGGCCTCGGATTTTTATTGTTGTATACCGTTATTGAGAGAGAGAGAGAGAGAGAGAGAGAGAGAGAGAGAGAGAGAGAGAGAGAGAGAAATACAGAGAAAGGAGTTTCGCAAATGAAGCGCGAGATGAATATTCCGGTGTGGGTAGGAGGGGGGGGGCGAAGTTTATGCATTCCGATATTATTAAACTTTGTGCTGCATTTTGCGCCGGTTCCTACCTTTTATTTGCATATTAAGCTTTCGGGTAGGCGGGGTGGGAGCTTCTCCTTAAATCTTATATTAATATTAATTACCCTGAGACTATCTTTGCGTGTGTAGAAATATACACTATATATATATATAGTGTCGAATAATCAACACGCCGAAACATTACCATAAAGCATGTTTTGTCGTCTGTACACTAGCGGACATTTATAAATTTTACAACTATCGGGGATCACAATACGACACACCTATTTATATTTGAGAGGGAGAATGTTTGAGAAAAAGAAACAAATATAATAAGTTCATCTTATATCTCGCGTTAGAGCTGACCTGCGCTTCAAAACATTTTCCTTCTATTTTGCAATTAAGCGAGGCATTTATTTGAACGCGAATGGTGCTATTCGTGGAATACCCCTTAATTTTATAATTACTAATTAAAAGGTAATTTAAAAAATAATAAGATTTATTATCAGCGTGTTATATACATGCTATATAATATATAAGCACCTTAAATTACTCGATCGTCTGTATATTATATTATTATATATAGAAAGCAATAAAACTCGACGAAAGGCGATTAAAATTCCCAATATCCCAAGTAATTAAATAATTTCGATCGTCGCCCGTCCCAACCCTGCCTCCCCGCCGCCGTCCACGAAATTTCAGTCAAGAATTTCCAAGTTGTTTCTTATTATCGCCAAGGAATGGGGGAGTGATGGGGCGCTTATATAACTTAACTTTAGCCTGGCGAAAATTTGAAAGTATAAGCCATGTAGAGAAAAAGATAAACGAAAGACAAAAGAAACGTCGCTTCCCCTCGGCCGACTCTCTATCGCTCTTTTTTTTTTACGACCGTTCGAGGCAACCCCCGTTTTGCCGGTTGAAGTTTAAGCTGTGTTTATTCGTAAACGTGCGCGTGTGCGTGTCCGCGCCGGATGGCGGGATAAAGAGGTTCCATAGGCGCTCCGGTAATTATAACCTGTCTCGGGGACTCTTCTTCCCAGGCTCCGGAAGTCGTCAAGACTTTGATTATATTCCACCGCCTAATTAGTTTTAATAAACGCTCCTGATGCCTTTCTGGCAGCGCCCCCGAGCGCTCACCAGAGGGTTTTGTGGCCACCCGCATGTGTGGGCCCTCTCGGTTAGGTGTGTATGTATATATGTATGTATGTATGTGTGTGTGTATATATATATATATATATATATATATATATATATATATATATGCCGATTTGAACCGAACGCGCTATTTATTCCTCCGGTGCTTAGAATTCTTGAATTACAGATATGTTAGTAACGCGGTTATTGTTTTATTATTATTGTTGTTGTTGTTACTGTTGTTGTTGCTGTTTGTTTGTATCTATCCAGAAATACCCACATCATTAATGATCTCGAAAAAGGTCAAGCTGAAATTTTTTGGAAAAGTAGCATTATTCTAAAAAAAATTTGAATGCTTGAACGAATAAATACGTTATTATTCTATATAATTATAGAGATCAGGTCACTGCGACAAAGATTTTATAAAAAAAAAATCCACTTATGTATATTAAAATTTGAAGCGGACTCTTCAAACAATCAGAACATCTCACTTTGTTAAACAAATTAATTAATTACTCTTAGCTATGCACTCTTCACATCTTGGTATTTTGATTATATAAAATAGTGTAGCATATAAGTACTACTTTATTTTATAATTTTCTTGTCCGTTCAGTTATATAACAAATAAATAAAGTATTAAACAATAAGTAAAGTATTTTGAGATCCACAACTTTTAGTGAATTTACTTTAGAATTTACTTTGAAGAACGGTTGACTTAAATAAACAACATCCTTAACTGGAAATATTTAATAATTTAATATCTGTACATAACAAACTATAAAAATAGATAGCATTACATTAAAAATACAGTACTTTATGGTCGTCGATGAAAATTGCGCACTCGGTTCCTACGTCTAGTTATATCTAATTGCGCAAAAATCTCTCCCTTCGCAAAGTCCGCGAAGCCATTTACGTCCACAACATTCTCGAAAAGACCAAACGCAGCGCTGAAAAATCCGACAACCAGCCACCATAGATGGTCGGCGATTCTACCTCTTCCTCTACCGCCTCCTCGGCCGACACACACACACACACACACATATATATATTAGCTAATAGCCCGGCAGAGAAGAAAAGCCGACCTGCATCCGCTCTATAATTTTCTTCTACCCCACCCCCCGCCTCCCTCAACGCCGCGACTCGTCGCTGCACAGTGCCAATTAGCTCGCAGCCACCCCCGCGGCCAGGCCACTGGCGCACGAAAATAAAAGCCGCGGCCGCCTCCGCGTCTCCCGGCCGACCGGTACGGTGGATCGAGGAAATAGAGAGAAAGAGCGCGCGCGAGATAAAGATGCCAATGGACGGTCGGGCGCGAGGATTTCCGCGACGTGCAAGCCGCCGGCTTCCGGGCCGCGGGACCCCCCCCCCCCCGCCAAGTGTACAACACCACGACATAATACGACTGCGGGACGAATTCGGGGATTATGCGCAGGGAGCCGGAAGGGACCGCGGGCCGATGTACTCTACAGTTCTAAATACACGTGCACGTAGATGCGCGCATCGTTTCACGCGGGAGCTTCCAATGCGGGTCGGGAGGGGCGGGGGGGGGCATTAAACATACGCATACATATACGCATCGTGTAGACACTTTCGCGCCTCCGCGCGCGTCGAGTGAAATCGAAGAAGACTCCATGGCCAACGGTGGTACAAGGATAAGATTATATATATATATATATATATATATATATATATATATATATATAATATGTATATAGGATCTTGTACCAATCCCTCGTCAGGGCTTGCGTAACGCATATCGAAGATACGCGAAAGATTATACACGCTAACCGGCGAGAAATTTCTTTATTTCTTTTTCTTGCTTCTTCTAATAGCTCACGGCTTTGCGACCGATCGCTACTGCGGGGTCGACGAAATTATTGAAATTGACGAGCGCGTCGATGTTTGCGTAATATACTGGGACTTTAATGATTCGTGGAAGAAGGACCGTCGACATTTTTTATTCGTAATTTAGCCCGACGAAGCTCGTTATCGTTACTGATTACGTATGAGATCGTTAATCTAGGCCATACTCGTGATATTCATGCATATTATATAAAACCCTTGGTTATGCTCGCAGATCGATGGAAATACAATTTTTTCTCTTTTAATTGAATAGCAATTCTGCTTTAATTAGCGTCAACAGAACAATGGACTACTTCGATTCAGAAAGTAGTTCATCAATTGTTGCATTTAAATTATTTAAATGATTACGTTTATAATATTATGTCTAAATTTGCGTGTTATTTCATTATCGTAAACAATTGATTCAATGTGAATCAAATGGTTTTAAGCTAATCGAAACAAATGCCTTATATTAATTATCGTTTATTGAATTTTTCATCGCAACGATTGCTAACGATTGCGAAATTCGATTTCTTATTTGAATATTGACTGACTTGAAATAAGGCATGCTATTTTGAACCGAAAGCCTTTCTCTGTATAGATCGCAATAATTTTTTTAAAATGAATGTAATAATTTATTTAATTATATAAAACGATATATATGACGATTGGATGTTGAATAAAAAAACTACAGGAATAGTTCGGCAGAATTAAAAATATTCTAATATGTATAAAATACCAGCATAGACGTTGACAAAATAAAGAAAGGAAAAAAATTTCTTTCTCCCCAGTATCCGAGCCAATCAAACCTCATGAAAGTTTCGGCAGGGAACGACGAGAGGGTTCTCTCTCTCTCTCCTTCTGTCTCCTTCTCTGGCTCTCCTGTTTGCCGAACCGCGCTCGCATCTGCCGAGAAAAACTTTCCATCCCATACTCCTCAGCGCTTTACTTAGCCGAGCAAACATCGTAAACCCATGCACGTACGCGAGAGAGAGAAAGAACGCGAGAGACAGGCGGAGAGAGTGGAGAGAGAGAGAGAGAGAGAGAGAGAGAGAGAGAGAGAGAGAGCTTATCAGCCGAGGCACTCCTCTCCTCCTCCTTAATATTACGCGCGTACTCGCTTCGTCGTCGCCTTCCCCTTCCATTTCTGCGCATACACGCATGGGACCAAGAGTCGAGACCCCTCTTTCTCTCTCTCCCACTCACTCTTTTCCGTTCTCTCCCTCTACTGTACACTGTCAAAGATGCGCCCCCCCCCCACACACACACATACACACGCGCGCGCGCGCGCGTAAAGCCGTCCAGCGGACACTAAGCCCTTGCTTAAACGTCAGTCCCGCGCGGGTTCTTTTTTTTGTTTTTTTTTTCTACTGCCGAGCACATAATATAGTACGCAACAGTCGAGGAGCTCTGCTTGCTGTGCCGTCGAGCAAACCTCCGGTCGTGGCTTTATAGACCATCGGGGCAACAAAAAGATAGAGAGAGATAGAGAGAGATAGAGAGGGATAGAGAGAGAGAGAGAGAGAGAGAGATGAAGATCCAGATAGGGAGCAAAAAAAGGGAGGCGAGACGGAAGACAAGCAGATTAGAGAGGAAGGACGAGGAGAGAGAGAGAGAGAGAGAGAGAGAGAGAGAGAGAGAGAGAGGGAGAGGAGGAGGCGATTCATCGTAGAGAGACATAGGAGCAGATTATACAAGGAGGATATGGCAGTCGCGGGGCGATTATGAATGTCGGGCGATCGAGTAGACCTGCGCGGACCTGGCGGCGCGGAGTGTTGCGCATATAAGCCGAGTCCCCGCACTGGCTGATACCTATAGATAACCCTCCCCCTTCGATAACGACGTCTATCTCTTTCTTTCTTGCTCTCTCTCTTTCTCTCTCTCTCTCTCTATCTCTCGCTCTCTCCTCGATCCGCATCCCCATTCAGCGGAATGCGCACGAGGAAACAAAAAAGAAAAATGCGGCGACTTTTTTTTTTACATATCCCGTCCTCGCTGAGTGAATATGACACGCGGGGCGCTTCGGTCGCTGTAACTCCGAGCGAGAGAAATGGAAAAGTGTCTTGATAATACCACGTATCTTGGCTCTCTTCGCGCGTACATAATATAAATGGATGGTTGCGGCCTGTCGGAATGATGGTTCGGTAGAAGTAAAAAATAATAATAATAATAATAATAATAATAATAATAATAATAATAATAATAATAATAATAATAAACTAAAACGGAAACGATAAAAAACCGTTGAAAAATCGAGAAGATAAAAGCATTGAGTTGCTGCCGCGCAGTTTGATACACGGACGTTATGTATACAGATCCGATGATAATTAGATAAGGGGCACTGCTGCGCGAACATTGTGGCCGATCGAAGGATAGGTCGGTAGTAATCGATGATCGAGAGTCGATCGGTTAATTGAGATTCTTCTGTGCAAGTATATGTGCGCGTATGCAATATAGGAATCGGCGAGTTCGTGGAAGATAATCAAGGGAAGCTTTCATTTATATAAAGTTGCTGTGAAAAAGGAAAAGAGAGAGAGAGAGAGAGAGAGAGAGAGAGAGAGAGATGAATTCGAAGACTCTTCCGCGCGCAAATATATATATATATATGATTGGCGAACTACGCTGGGGACGGACTGTACCTTAATATAGGAGACCATTCGTTTATCGGAGAATAGCTGATGGGAAATCGAATAAGGCTGCGGTCTGTATTAGATTATGGACGCTGGCTCTCTGAAGAGCTGAAAACGAAATTTTGGGTTTGACAAAGGATATTAGCTCGAACGCGAGAATGGGACGGGAGGATGATTCGCTTTATCCCATACGCATTTGTGTATAAATTAGCGGATAAATCGAATTATTTATAAATTGGTGTATGTGGAAACCCGAACTAATATTTGCTTTGTGCATATATATATATATATATATATATATATATATATATATATATATATACACGCGCCAATGCATGCATTCAAGTTATTTTGCCCAAATGATTTTTTGATAAAATTCAGCGAGAAATTGAAAGCTGTTCGGATGCTCGTTTGAATGCAAGTGGCGTCCCCGTGTGCCTAGGAAAAATGTTTACATACATTGATATGCTGTATATATGTGTATATATATATATATATATATATATATATATATATATATATATACATACACAGAGTAATATGCAGTTATATGGGCGATGATATGGAAAGTTATAAAAATGAGACGGGCATGGAACGCTACTATAACTATATCCAACGTGTCCCATTTAAACTTTAGACACCAAAGTATCTAGAACAGTAGGCGATTGAAGAAGATATTCAAGAAGTTAAGTTTGTTTAGTCCTTGAAGATAAACCGTAGCGGTTCGAAACGTCGAGCATAGAAGGAAAATTTAAATACAAGGTGACGGAGGCATTCAGGTTGTCACGTTTGCTACCATAGTATATAGTTTATTTTTATTATTTTTCACTATTGTTATTATTTTTAATTTGGTTAAAGATTTGCATTGTGCGATTGAAATTGAAAATACTTTCAGATGCGTGCCAAAATATAATTAAATGGTTTCATACTCATTGTTGCATTGATGAGAAAATTCGAGAGGAAAAAAATTAACATACAATTTAAATAAATAATCGACACTCAAGAAATCACAGGATCTATTCGAATGGATCAAATCGTCGACATTTAAAAAAATTTGAGACATGCTTGAACCTATATTGAAATGTAGCATGTGAAACGAAATTTTTTGGTCTTCACAAAAGAATCAGCCAGAGTCTTACTAAAGTCCCGAGCCAGAATTTACGGATTATTTTACTCGATCATCCCCACTGATTTTCTGAAAGATCCGCGTCTTGAGTCTTCTTTACCGAGCTGCTTGCGGATAGAATGATTCCGTCGCTGCGGCTACCCGCGGCGCGCTGCGACGCCTCATCTAAGCAACGCCTCCGGTGTCCCTTCTTCTCTTCGCTTGGTAAGACCGACGCCGGCCATTCGGTTTTGAAGTTGAACTTTTCTAATTACACGCGACTAGCGAATAGCGCGGAGACTGAAAAAAATAGGGGGATGATGGCCGTATGCTAATGCGGCCGATGCGTCATCGTATCGGCGACTAGCGCGGAGTTGGGTCCGCGCTGGCGTGCGTTTAGGCATAACATGACGCATATTTGCTATAGTTTTAAATACACTCGAGCTATCTCGCGTCAACGCGAAACTTGCGCTATATTTGAAGCTGAGGCGGCAGTGTAATATAAGAGACGAAAAAGGACGAACTGCGCTAATGAAGGGCGTGGTCATCGTGCTTAAGAGAGGACTGGGGATGCGGCACCGCTGCGAACCAGGAGTGGGACATCGGGCGGAATCGCTCCGTCTGGAGGCAGCTCGTGTCATTTAATTTCCGCGATATTTCAGTATGTATATAATTTCAAATGGAACACCCCATATATTTATCATAACTGCCCGCATACTAAATATTATCGACCATTAATTTTTAAATCAGTAGCTATCTTATCATTATCCATAGTAATAAAATGAAGTTGTAAGTGTAATTTTTTTTTTTCGTGATTGGTGCTTGTTCCAATTGCCCGAGTATCACCGCGAAGACCATTGAAAACAAAAGTGTCGCTCTTTATAAAACTATATCATGGAAACCTCGTGCAATTTGGGATGCCTACGCGGAATAGGACTTAACTGCACTGTGTCGACAGTCCGTTTCTTATTAAAGTGCATAATAACAACAAAAACAATAATAATAATAATAATTTTTAAAAAACTTCGATAATATAAAATTTTAAATTCGAAATGATCAATCATCAATCCGCGAAAGTACTTTACGAGGGGTACGACACCGCATAACAAAAATGTCCGTTTCTTCGGACTGGAGGGGGTAAGGGAGTATAAAGCTTCTTTCAAAACCGCACGAACGGTGAGGCGAACCACAAGAATAAAATGGCGAAAAGCCAGAGAAATCGAAGGACGGGAAGAAAGAGAGAGAGAGAGAGAGAGAGAGAGAAGAGAGGGAGAGAGGCAGGAAGATTGACAAAAGCACCGTGATGCAGCGTCGTCGCGTCGTCGCCGAGCACGATGTCATCGACACACTGGCCTTGAGGCAGCTCGAAGGGTGGCGCGTGCGGGGAAAGCGAGAGAGGGAGGGGCCGGAGATGCACGCGTGTACATACAAACGCGAGAAGAGTGAGAAACGCACTTGGGACGCGTATAATATACACCGCGATAATATGCAACGAGATTCCCCCCCCCCCGTCGACAAGCCAACACAAGACGTTCCATTCAAGAGGGGATGGGGTGCTTATAAACGAAGTCGTTTTAACGCCCTGAAAGAAAAAAAAAATTCCCCAACCGTCAACTGCTCGGAGAACACTCGTGCGCGCGCGCGCGCGCATTGAAGATTTAATTGAACGCGCGCCTTATAACACTGATTCATTTATTACAAATGACTTTAATATATTCGATATACCGATGTACATATGGACCTCCCTCCGCCCTCGTCCTCGCTTATGTTGCGATCATATATATATATATATATATATATATATATATATATATATATATATATATATATTTATTCTCATAAGCTTATATACTGGTATATATAAGTGGGGAGGGGGGGCAGCACTGGATCCATCTCCCGCGATTTTCACTCCTTTGCCTTTGCGAGAACGCACAGCTGTAAACATCAGCTGATAAACTAAATTACGTATTCTATTCTTTTTTTATTTATCGGCCGCGCTGGTGAGATCGAACAAAAGTATATTTTTATTGCCCTCGTTGTTACATACTCGTACATGAAGTTACATACCCGAAAAATTTTATGTTTTATTGTTTTTTTTTTCGATTAGTTCTAGAAAGTCGAATATTTCCGAATCAGAATGCGATTGGGGAATCCCGCAAACCGATTTGAACCTGAAATTATATCGAAGAACGAAATCGCGCAAACGAGTTTGATCAGCCTTTAGCATGATGAACAAGAGGGATCTATATGAGTTGGAGAGATTCAACTATAAATTAAAATAACTTATTGCAGATATATATAGATTATTAGTTTTTAATTGGTTTTGTAAGTTGAAAAAATAATCATGAACGTATCAATTCCTTTATATTCATTGAACAGTGTACTTAAATATATTTATTTATGAAAAAAAAATCTCTTTACAATCCCACACACCCTTTCATGAATAATTTTCACTACCCACAAGGATCCTATAACTCCTCTATAATGAAAAATCATAAAAAGCGGACAATATACAATGGATCATAAGCGATTATATATATATATATATATATATATATATATATATATATATATATATATATATATATATAGACGGAGAAAGGCGAGGAGTGGAGAAGAAGGTGAAGAAGAAGAGGAGCCCCGGTGTGTGAGCGAAAGAGTGCGAGGATATAAAAGAAGGGTCAGCCAGCCCGCGCAACGAGTCTATCTTTAGACCGCGCGCGGGCTACGTCACATCCGGTCGGTGTACGCAGCCACGCGAAGTACATTGAGGAAGAGAGAAGGGATAAAGAGGGGAGAGAGAGAGAGAGAGAGAGAGAGAGAGAGAGAGAGAGAGAGAGAGGGAGAGAGAGAGGGAGAGAGAGAAGGATTGAGTGAGAAAGAGGAGAGGCATGAAAGAGTCAGCGTGTATAGGTCGCCAAAGCCAGGGACAACGAAGTCGAACGAAGTGCAGCCGCTCGAGCTTCCTCGCATCCGAGCTTACACACACGCGCGCGCGCGCCGTCGCGGATATTACAGATTAGAACAGGAGGGAAACGGGCGCGCGGGAATCGTCCGAAGCTCATGCGGGCGCGCGCTCACACGCGCCGGGTCGAGCGAATGCGACGCTGCTCCAGCGCGCCTGTGACACGCGGCAAGGAAAACGAGAATTGGCGCGAGAATTAGAGTCGAGCGCGCGCGACTCCGGGGAGCTGCGCCGAGGTCGGCGTGTACGCGGCCCGCGACTTTTGTATTTGAGCGCCAATTAGCCCGAGCGCCGAGGCAGTTCGTCTACTTTGCGCCCGCGCGCCCCGGCTTCTCGATGTCTCTGCGCGCACGAGTGTGTATGTCGTACGTATGTATGTATGTATGTATATAGGTATGTTTGTATGTATGTACGTATGTGCCTATTTATGCCTGTATATATGAACGTGCACAGGTCGGTGCAGCTGAAGAATCATCGATTAGATGCGGGAGATGGTAAGCCTCCGTTCGAGCTAACTGTTTGGGATTAAATATTCCCACGTGGTTTAACGTAGCCGAGAACTTCTTCGGATGCGTTGGAGAATCAAAGGGAGGAATTTTTTTTTGAAGTTTGATTTTTTTTTTTTCATATTGACGGAAGCGCACCAAGATATTATTGGCGATTTCAATTTTATATGCTGTACTAGAGGCGAGAGCAGAGCTAGAAAAAAATGTCAGACAAGAATCGTACAAGATTAAGCATTGCTTGGATTACGAAAATTTCGGTAATCTTTAAAAGTTTGTTTAAATAAAAAAAATTAATTTTTAAATTATCGAAATAGAAGAAAGCAAAGCGTAAAAAGTCTTGTGGCAGAGTTAATAAGACTTTCAAAAAATCATCAAGCAGTTCTCGCCAGCGCGCTGAAAAGATTTGTCAAGGGGAGAGTTCTTTAAAGAAACTGAACTTTTATAAGAAGTGCAAACAAATTCATAAATGATTGACCGAAATGATAATAGGGTCAGACTGTATTCGGGAATATATGTATATATTTTATTTCGACGACTCGACTCATTGCTCGTCAAACTGTTTGAACTACGTGAGAAAAGATTTATATGAAAATATTCGTGTCGTCGACGCGAATCGCACGAAAAACAGAGTGGTCTATTACACGCTTTATACCTGTCACAGTATACAGCCGCACCCTCTCCCCCATGTGTACACCTAACCGCTAAAAAGCAAAAAGTCGCACTTGCGGCCAGTCGTCGGATGCGTGTAATTCTCCTCGACATTGTATGTATATATATATATATATATATATATATATATATATATATATATATATATAAAATGTAGACTACATCGGAGGTAGAACCGCAGATGAACAGGCCGACTCGACGCGAGTGGCCGAGAATACGGAGCGCGCGAACGGAATCCGCGAGCAAAGAGAGCACCGCGGTTGAGTGACTGAGGGGGGGGGGGGTCTACGCGCGTCGTCGTCGCGTGAGAACGGCCCTGAGGATGAGACAGACGGGGGCGCCTGGTTTCTTTATTGGGTTAAAGAAGTCGTTGTCGCTGCCCCCCCCCATGCCCCGGCAATCGTACGGACGGTCGGTTGGTGTCGCGTGCGACGCCGCACTTGTGTAAGGAATTTTTATTGACGAGCAAGAGAGAGAGAGAGAGAGAGAGAGAGAGAGAAGCGTAAAGGCCAAGAGCGCAACAAGACAATTCGTTCTTGTGACTCTAGCTTAAGCTTTTCTTCTTTTCCTTCCTTCCTTTCTCTCTCTCTCACTCTCTCTCTCTCTCTCTTTCGCCCTCCAAAGCACCGATTCTATATGTCGAATAAAAATTATGCAAGTTAATGAAAATCAATATGGCTGAATAAAGTGTTTTATATATATATATATATATATATATATATATATATGTATATATATATAATATATATATATAAACCATTATTTTTTTTAAAAGTTAATCTACCATATTGCATACGTCATAATTAAATTTTAAAATTTCCTGACGCTATTATCTTCAAATTGAAATAAATAAAAAAAAAAATAAACTTGGTCGTTAGACAATTTTTTTCACTCTAGGGGTGATTCAATCAAATACACGAATCTCATAGAAGCATACAACTATCGATCTAAAGCTACACAAATAATCGGGAGCAGACAAGCGAGCTTTGACATTTTTTATTCACCGCATTCGACGGATTCTTGAGGTGAATGCAAAAAAGCCACTGCCACTTGTTTATACGTTCGATTTGCGCAATATATATATATATAGATAATTCGTTGCAAGCCGTATACTATTTCTCCTTTCTTGATGGCGAAATTCCGAAAGCACTATTGCAATATTCTTCGTGAACTTCTCATTTTAATCCAAATTCCGGAAGCCGTCTGCCGGGAGGGTAAGTCCGGGAGGAAGCTTCTCGTTAGTGTGTATATATATATATATATATATATATATATATATATATATATATAACACCGCGCCGCTTCCGCTAATTTACGCGCCCATTGTAAATCAATCACAAGCGGACAAATACGTCTACATGTATCGCACGTATTGTGCTATATAATAAATCGTCTCCCCCCCTTCACTTCTCGCCTATAGCTTTGTTTTTTTTTCCTTTATCTTCTTTATCTGACACTCCAGGCCCATAAATCATCGCTCATTAATTTTCGCGAAACGATAGCGCCTCGCGGATGTCCCGGGCTCGGTCGCTATTCTTTCTGATTTAAAGGTACAAAAAAAAAAAAAAAAAAAAAAAATAACGCGCGCGCGCACCCGATGCTTTTGGATTTATTCAATCCTCCCCCCCCTCCGCCCCATATCGAGAGAGGGTCAGGTCCGCGCGCATAAACTTGCCAATTCGCGCAGGGGCGTGCGTACAGGGCTGGAAAAGTTGTTACTCGTATTTTTTTTCCTCCGACTACGCGTGCGTCCCGAGCGAACGGGTCGCTGCGCCCTTTATTGGAAACACGTTAAAGCGCGCGGAAAGCGAAAAGTTATGTAAAGAAAACGACGAGGGGGAGAGGGAGGCGGCGGGAGCGCTCGGCAAAAAAAAAAAACCAAAAAAAAGAAAAAAAACAGCGCGACATCGAGCACGGAATGTAACTAATCCGTCGTATAGATTAGTAGTAATGGGGAATAACAGTAGAAATTCGAGTTTGGTAGGCGGTATAAAATAAACGCGAGAGGAAGAAAGGAACTTTGCGCCCATGTTTATTTATATACAACAACTGAGAAATCCGAGTCAAACGCGCAGCGGGAAAAACGATAACCGACAGAGACGCGTTTTCGAGGTAACCTGAGAGCGGGAGAGAGAGAGAGAGAGAGATAGAGAGACGAGACTCGGTAGGAAAAAAAGCTCCGGCAAAGGGCTGATGCGACTCATGCGAGAGCACAAAGGGGGGAAAGAGCAGAGAGCGCCAGCGGGGCTAAAATCGACATATTGAAATGTTATATAATGGAGAAAAGAGAAGTGGCCCGCGTATGACGTGTATATACATATGCATATCTTCCTTTATATATATATATATATATATATATATATATATATATATATATATACACAGAGAGATCGATGCGCCGCGCCGCTGCCGCGAGCAGCCACGAGCGCGGATGAAAAGAAGGCCGGGGTTGGTGGGGGGGGGGGGGGTTGAAGTGAAGTAAATGCCGAATGGATGAAATTCTAGTACTGGCGGTAGTAGCGCCGTAGTATTAGCATCGTAGCAGCGGCGCAGAGTAAGGCCGAAGTTTTCATTATCGAATGAAAAGCACGTGGGCGCAGCAGCCGCGAGTGGCAACGCAGACGAGAAAAGCTCGGGCGCGTTTCAGCAAGCCGGAGAGCCTCGCGTTAACGCGAGCGGATAAGCAGTCTGCCGTTTTAATTGCGACTCTCGCTCTTGCGACGCGGCGGTCTGGCGGAGAGGTTATGTAGGGGGGGGGGGAGGCTAAGGACGTCGAATGTGTGACGTATACTGCCTGCGCACCTATGCGTACGTTTTTCCCATAACAGTAATCGTTTGATCGCAGCTGCGCGGAAGTTTATTAATTATTTAAGCTCGTGATACACTTCGCACGTATATACAACATTAAAGATCGCAGTGACGAGAAACAATTTAGGGAGCAGTTTTTTTTTTTTTTGCATAATTTATACACGAAAATCGACGAAAACAATTGCGGAATCCTTGATTTGAAACTGTGGGAGCAGAGTAAAAATGTTTATTTCCCCGATGTAACGTTCGACAATCATTTTTATGTATAATATGTAAATAATGTGACGCATTTCGATGGAAATCACGAGATTCTAATTGATTTATTAGTCGTTAATGGTGGTCGTAAATTCTGGGAGAAGATGAGGAACAGTGCACAGATCCGAAGATAAGAGTCGCGCATTTCGAAAGCTTGAAAGAATCCCAATTGTCGGACGAAGAAGTCAATAACAATGCACGTACCACATTTTCGTCATATAGCATCCTCAACATTTACATCGAAAATACCTTGAAAAATCATTGGTAGATCCACGCCTTCCCATTATATATCTATCGATACCAACAAGCAGTTGCTTTGGGGATGGGAGGAAGGGGTGGGTTGAGGGGGGGGGGGGAGGGTCGAGTCTCCAGGGCAGGGGACGACATAGCCGCGGCAATATTGCGCGATCGTCGAATTTTCGAATGAATTAATACGATTGCACGGCTTTTATCATTGATTATATCTAGACGAGCATTATTATTCTGGCTTTGTACAAATCCGAGCGGGCAATATCTGCAAAAGCTATCGTGTTATCCTTGCGCGCCCGGGGCCGTTATCAAATGCAGCCCCGCTCCAAATTTTCGCCAAACATCGAAGAATGTGCCCGTTTTCATTTATATATATATATATATATATATATATATATATATATATATATATATATACACACACATATTTAATTGCCCACATTCTCATTGCAACGAATACGCGAGTTATAATAATATTGCGTTTTCTGCAATTGAATTTTATTCGATTGTAAACTCCTCCTCCCCTCCTCCTGCCCTATGCGGAACCACACGAAGCAAAAAATTGCGAGAGAAAAACGCCGTGGCAACGCGGACGCGGGAATGGTAGGGGTTGATGGGGAGGGAGGGGGCGATGGAATGATTGTAAAATTCAATAACAGCATCGGACGTTATTATACAAATTAATGTAATGTAATATAACGCTTCGCCGAGTATAATTGAATAATGCTGTATACACCGCGCGCACGGTCTGCTCGATATTTTCTGTACAATTATTTCAGAGCAGCTTGGAGGCTCGATGTTAATTTGATTAACTCTTCTGCGCCGTTCATTGTACAAAATTAAAGGGCAATTCTGTGTACTCTGCCGATGTCCAGCTCGAAATACATATATACATAGGGTCGTAATGAATTAATAGATGATGTATGTAAAATAGGATGAACCGAGTGGAATAAAAAAAAATCACGCTTTACTTACAACATAATCATAGTAATACACTTGGGTTACATTTTAATTGAATATAATTTAACAATATTTTTTCCATCTTTAGGATTAATACGTAATACATGATCATGATTATATGGAATAAGGGTTTTTTTTTTCAAATAGCACCTGCAATACATATTCTACGAGAAATATTAGCATAACACTTTTACGAAGTTTATAGGTATTCATATTGTCGATCTATTGTAGTTGAACAAATACACTGTTCACCCATTCAGAGTCGGTGTACTCTACTTGATATAGGCAAATAAGCCGTATTTTAACGGCGAATATATAATTTCGTTTACCCTCACACCGGCCACACACTTATTCCAGCAATGCACAATCGCCACGAAAATTAACCATCCTCGCGCACGTACGACGATGGCGGCGTCGGGCTGCGCGGGGAATTTTCGCCGTTATTCCCAATCGATCGATATTCGCCGCGATTAAATCCCGATATTAATCGCGATAACTTTAATAATGGCAATCCCCGCCATTAGCGAGGCCCAAAGTTTCCGCGTCGTATATAAACATGAATTACGTATGGCACGCAATCGAGCTCTCGACCCGTGGAGTTTCAATGAAACTTCGGCCACACGCGAATAATCTTCGCGCGCTTCGGTCCCTCTCCCCCCCCCCTTCTCGCGTTCAACTTCCTCCAGCCTTCATTACCAATTGGGCTCCATCGCTCTGCGCTGCAGCGATTCCTTGAATTTCTCTCTTTCTATCTCTCTCTCTCTCTCTCTCTCTCTCTCTCTCTCCCTCTCTCTCCCTCTCTCCTACCGAAAAACCGCCGGGCAATGAAATTTCCAAAGTTAAAGAAGCTCGCGAGCACGCCGTTGCGAAACTTTCGGCGAAGTCCGACCCGCCTCAACCCCCCTCTCCCTCTGCCCTTCATGACGAAGTTCTGTACCCGCACTTCGCGTCGCGTCGCGTCTCCCCATGCCCCCCCTCTCTCTCTCTCACTCTTCTCGGACGCGTCGGCAAAGTTTGCGACGCGGAGCCTCATAAGAAGTTTAAAAAGTGCAGTCCGAGTTTCATAATCCAAGTACGACGGACGTGGACGGGAGGGGGGCGGGGGAGCGGTGAAGCAGCCAGTTTCCTCCACAGCTGAGGGACCGGATCTCCTGATTTATCGCGCCGCGAGTTGATTTATAATGCCTATAGATATCCGTGTGTATAGGTGACGGGACGTGGGGTTGCATACATATATGGCGCACGCATCTTTCCGACAACTGTCCTGTGTGGCATTGTAGGAGGAGGAGAACTTTCATTAATTTGAGCACCCGCGATTGGGCTAGGCGGCGAGATGGTCTAGCTATCGAATGTGTGCGTGTGTATGTGTACACACACACACACACACACACACACACACACACACACACACACACACACACACACACACACACACACACACTAAAGCGCCGGATGGCAAAGTTGAATTGGGTTTGCGGTGCAGTCCCAAAAGGAAACGGGGAAGAATTTCATACTGATCGCACGTTTTAGAATCTAGAATGATTATATTAGTTCGAAAGTAGCATTCGGGGGCGAATGTTTATCGAGTATTCCTTTGGCTGGGATTTATGAGGCTTACAAAAGTCCTTTGATGTATTATGATACCAATTGTGAAAATTTATTATACAAGATATTAAAAATGGATTGGTTCGAATGATTTTTCGGTAATTAAACGTTATTTTCATTATTGAATACAAGAATGTAAGGTGAGCACGAGGCGCGCACGAGTAGTTTCACGGAACTGTAGGTTAACTTTCGCCGATCGAAGAAAAATTGCCGTGTTTTAACGAATGCTACATAAAAACAGTAAAATTTTGTAAATTTTATTAAATCAAGCATTTTGTCAATAATGCTCTCACGTCGTCCCAAACTTGCTGGCAAGTTCGTTACAGAATTTGGATGTGAGAAAGTATTGGGAAATTTTCATTCAAGATCGTAGATTATGAAGTGTATGCACATCGGTGCTTTCGGACGTCTTGCTGGATTCGACAAAAATTTTAGAGCAATCCAGATAACAAAAAAAACTGAGATTTGCAATGAAATGACGTTTAGATATACTTTTTCAAAAAAACCGAACACCTTTTACTCAATCGATATAAAATTTGGCGGTTTTCAGGGCTTTTTAGAGGTTTTCCGTATTGCCCTCGGATTTGAATATCGTCGCAAATTTCTACACATATAATCTACATCGGTACTTACAGATTAATTAACAATTGAATGAAGAGTAATAAATGGGTGAAATACAATCAAAACAATCCATTAAATTTAATTAGTAATCCTATAGAATAAGTCGTGTATTTTTTTCAATGTATACATTTAACTTATCTAGTTTTTATGATCGAAAAGTTTTATGTATTATTAAACAAGAAAAACATTTTTTTTTTTTGAGGCGGCGGGGGATTTTAAATTTTTCTGACACCCGATGGTTCACTCCTCTACCCATAACTTTACCTATGATAAATCAAAGTCATAAATCAACGTCATAATATGTGCTATTCGAAATTTCAACCTAGATAGGCTCGTAATTAAAATTTCCGTCTGTAAAATATATTCTGGCCAGAATGTGAAATTATGACCAAAATAATAATAGACAATCTATGGAAGGGCTACCGGAAAACTACCATAAGAGTCTACAGCGGCATAAAAAAAATAAATATATAGACATAAAAAATGAGTCCTGAAGTCTCACGTACAGGAGGAAATCGCCTTGCGTTGCCCCTCTTAACGTAATGTGCAGCGACATGTATACAATAAACAAATCAGTTTATTTTCACGCTCTCGCGAGCGCGCTGGAAAGAGTCCACCGGTAAAATCGCGCCCTTTATGTTCAATAAGCGTAGGGCCGCGAGGCTTCGCGAGATCTGAAACGAAATATCGGCGCGGGCGCACGATAAACAAGCGCCGACCCTTTACGGGCGGTAGCAACGCGGCATGGTCACTATATATATATATATATATATATATATATATATATATATATATATATATATATATGCGTGCACATACGAAAAATAGACATTGCACATACGCGCGGGCTCTCAATGCGAACGCAGCACACGAAGGCGACACTGGAGGAGGCGAGGAAGGGTAAAATAATAAGAGACAGAAACACGGAGAAAGAGTGAGAGAGACAGAGAGGGGAACAGCGTAGGAAGACGAAGAAGAGGAGGAGGAGGAGGAAAAGAAGAAGAGGGAATACGCGCTCTTTATCACGGCGAATCGCTCGAGCGGAACAGACAGCGCTGCAGACGGCGCGCGGGCGCGCGCAACTTTCGCTCCTCGTTCGGCGCGGGTGCGCGCCGGCAGAGATAGTAGCGACGAGGGGGAGAACAAATGAGGGCGGGCGCGGGAGAAGAGGAAACAGGATACGCGCGAGCGGTCTGACTCCCACTCCCCCTCCCTCCCTCCGCCCGCCGCCCATTTTGCGCGGGCGCGTATACGCGTTAAAACGAGCGGTGGCGGCGGAGGGTTGGTCGCTCGGAGGGGGGGGGGTCGGAGAGGCCTATACGGTTTCGCCCACTATATGTACGAGCACTTTTTCTTCCCAGCTCGTGTGTACACCCGTTTGTCTGGCTGTGTATACATGTGCGCGCGCGCACGCACGCACGCACGCACGCACACGCACGCACACACACACACACACACACACACACACACACACACACACACACACACACACACACACACCGCCTACCGCCGCCCCAACCTCCCCTACTCGCCAATGATAGTGCAACACGCTGCGGCTTCTGATGTTTACTACCAGCATTACTATATCTTCTACAGTAGTATAATAGCGCGTACTACTGCGACCGGTGAATAAATATTATAGTCTCCCAGAAGAGGGCGCCCCGGAGATATGCCTCTTCCGCATATATATATATATATATATATATATATATATATATATATATATATATATATATGTATATGTATGTATGTATGTATGTATGTATGTATGTTAAGTCGCACTTTATCTTTTCAATCTTTTTTTTACTTTTCCATATATGTTTAAGAGTATCGCGCATGCTTCAGATGGCCATAGCGCGCGTGCGATTTTCTTTTGTTTTCACAGAATTATATATATATATATATATATATATATATATATATATATATATATATATCTACATGACTTATCGTATACGACTATCTGTAATTTTCTCTCTAATATACTGGCCAACTGTATATCTATACAGCCATGCATACAAGTTTACATAGACAATGTCGCACGCGTGGACGCGCCTTAGAAACAGGGACATGTGGGCTACTATGCGAGAAAAGTTTTGTATTTTTCCAATGTGACTGTGAGTTGGTAGACGATTGATTTTTTTTTTCATAAACCAATAGAGAAGTTTCGAAGCATTATTCGTACTATAATCAAATTTCGTACAATAATTCACATAGATTCGTTATTCGTAATTCATATTCGTAATTCACATTTCGTACAATAATTCACATTCGTACAATAATTCAAATAGAATTATTTTAGAAATATTTTAGTTGCCACGAATATGTATTTGTTGCACATTTTTTCGCAAAGTAATTATATATATATATCAATGAAAGATGCGAAATGATATTGAATCGTTATTTGTTTACTATTTATTTCGAATTATTAAAATATGCTCCACCAAACGAACAATCAACTTTTCGGTGACTTTATTTATAGTAATTTTCGTATTGGACACACAATTCCATTGATGCATTTCAATCTAAGATTCTCGGTGTAATTTGTTATTTTCTATCGATATTATTGGCAAAAATTTAATGTTTTCGTAGATTGTTTCAATAAATGATAGTTTCAGTATAATACAGTTTCCCCTTTGATAGTGAATAAGAATTTTATTATAATATAAATTTTTAGGGAATATTATAAAACAAAAAATGTATATACAAAAAGTAATCATGATTAAAAGTAACCGGTGCTCTCAGTATTTGGATATAATTCTAGAGATAAATGTTTTACACATGAACCGAAATTTTATGCTACAAAAGAAAAAAATTTCTACTCTCGAATCGTGGAAGCGGTAAATATAATTAATATAATACATATTAATAAAATATCCATTTAAGAAAAAAAAAAAAGATAAACATTAAGTACATTGGCCATAAACCACCCTGTGCATAAAACTCAAACTTCCTTAACAAACAAAAATATAAAAAAAAAAAAAAAAAACTGCAGCTCAAAAAGTGGAACTACAGCAAGCGTGCTTCCAAAATCAGCTGAAGCCCTGATCCTCGACCCTTCCTCGCTACCAAAACGCGCGCGCGCCCGCGCGCTGCTTCCAAAAAGCCCGGTAAAATCCCCCCAGTCCTTTCTGACGCGCGCGCGCGCGCGCGTTACAGGGTGACAGCGCAAAAATCCTACCCGGGCGGGGCTGGTTCTCTCTCTCTCTCTCTCTCTCTCTCTCTTATCGGACCACGCTCTGTCTACGTGCGTACAGATGCACAAACACACACACGTGCGGCCCGCGCGCATCTGCGAACTCCCCTCGTGGCCGACAGTTTTATATATAATACATATATATATATACACATACATACATACATACATACATACATACATACATACATATATACATACACATATATATACATGCATGCATATAATACCCCAGCGCTGCCACGCCGCGATGCCGGCGGGAAATCCGCGCGCGACCCCTCTCTCGCCGTCCCGCCGGGTGAGCAGCAGCAGCAGCAGCAGGAGCGTCGCGTCGCCCATCGCCGGCCTGGCACACGCGAAGTACGGCGGGCGGCGGCGGCGGCGGCGGCGCGCACTTGGTAGCCATGGCAATATTGATCCGGGGGCGCGCGCGCGGCGCGCCGGCCGGTCGTGCAGAAAAGCCGGCTGGCTGGCTGGCTGGCTGGCTGGCGGCCGGCGCGCGCCCGACTTCTCCTGGGAGGCAAAGGCTTCTCTCCCCCAACGAGGTTTCGAGGCCGCTCCGCTGTCTCGCTCTCTGTCTCTCTCTCTCTCTCTCTCTCTCTCTCTCTCTCTCTCGCTCTTCTCCCTCTATCACACACTCCAGCCAGCCCGACGAATTCTTCGATCGGGGCACCGCCGCCGCCTCTGTGCCGTTGCGTTTCGGGGCCGCGGCGCGGAGGGTTCGGGGATCGGCCGCCCGCGTGCGCGCTTCAGCCCGGCGCTTTGGTTTCGCGCGGAGCGGAGCGGCGGGGTGGGGACGGGCGGGAGGGCGTTCCTGGGGATTTTCGGGACACGGGCGCGGGAGCTTCGCGAAGTTCCGCGCGGGTGGAGGAGGTCGGGGGTGAGGGCAAGGACGCTGAGGTCGTCACCCGCACGGAGACGCGCACGCGCAGACGCACTTACCAGCGGGGCCGGGAAGTTCCGAGAGGGCCGCGAGATTTATTTGCGGATCAGCTGGGCGCCGTTTGCGTATTATATAGAAACGATTGGATTTGCAGGATTCAAGTCATATGTATTTATACGTATCGAGATCTTTTCGATAGATCTCTACGTTTTGTTCGTTTGCAATAAAAAGAAATTTTCGTATACATGGGTAAATTTAAAGAATACAATAAAAATTTACGAAGATAGACATCTAATGTAATAATAAATAAATATAATAAAATTGAAAACATTCTAACAGTGATATATGCATTATTAAACGCACTTTTTAAATTAATATATTATTATTTACACACTTAGTAATTTTTCTCGTAGTTTGATTGAATTGTTTATATAATAATTGCATAAAGTAATAAAAGCCATTAAGATTTTAAAATGATCAGTTTTAAAAATCATTCCATCGGTATATTTATTTGATGGGGCAGTCGATACACTATAGCTGTATGTTTTCAATGACGCTATCATCTACTACTAAAATATGAGATTTGCGCGTGTATTTATTGATATATTTAAAAATATACAAATGGATATTCATATGCTACGTTGTCACTGTTAAAAACAAGTTAAAAAGCCGCTTACCGACGGTACATTGGTTGACATCGTCCACACTTTTTATATTCCAATATTATTTTTTGATAAGAATGTTCGAACACTAAAATACTCACCCAAAAATTTCAATTGAGAGAAGTGAATGAAAAAAAGTTGTCCAAAACCGTTTATCTTTACTTTCTTATAATTTTTTTAAAACGTTATTTTGAACATTTCACGTTGACAATATTTTTTCCACAATTTCGTCATAGGTTCGGCGATGATGATCGATAATAATGATTATGGCTATCGATCGCAATAAAAACGTCTTCGTCGATGTTAAAAAATATTGTTTTAATTGAATTTATAATCTTATATTAATTTTATGGTTTTATTATTCATTTCGCTGTCCAAGTAGATTAACAGAAAAAATGATATAATATCACTTGGGCTTGAAAGTATTTTTCTCGCTATTTTCATCATCAAGTTTATAATATATACGTGTGTGTGTGTGTGTGTGTGTGTGTGTGTGTGTGTGTGTGTGTAGAAAATTTAGCGAAAAACATCGCGAAAAATGCGCAAGAGTTTGGCCAGCGAACAACATGGCGCGCACAGCAGCTTAAGAACCTCTCTCGCGCACGTGCCAACCCCCGACCCCGACCCCCCTCAAGGAGCCCTCAGCGCTAAAAGTTAAATCATAAATCCATCTGATGCGGGCGCGCACACGCATATACGTCCCGCCCGGGACACCGATAAATTCGCTCGTCTCTCTCTCTCTCTCTCTCTCTCTCTCCCTCTCTCCCCTCCTTCCCTTCCTCTTTCACTTCCGAGCAGACGTTATCTCCGTTTCTATAAGGGAAATATACTAAGTAGATTTCCGTTGAACAGCTTTCCCCCTATCGCCACATCGCCAAACTCGCCTAACTCCCGGCGTCTATGCGCCAGTCGATGAAACAATTTTACGGGCGCTGGGGGAGCCCGAAGCGCGCGCGATTCGGACGAACTAAATACGCCGAACGAGCGAATATGGAATTCATCCAATGGAAAATGTACTTCTCCCTCCGTTTAATTATTGCTCAGTTGCCAACTGTCCGTCGCTAGTTACCTCCAGCTTCGCGTGTGCCTTATTGATTTTCGTACAATTTTGATGGATGACGGTATACGAAATTAATTCTATTTTTCCAAGCAATGGGCCGTGACTGAGAGAGAGAGAGAGAGAGAGAGAGAGAGAGAGAGAGAGAGAGAGAGAGGAATGAAAGCAAGCATTTTCTCCATCACTTTTTATAAGATCAATTTATGTAGAAAAGAAAATTACATAGACTGGGAGGCGATACAAAAACATTCGTCTTCTTATGTAATTTTTAATACAACTCTGAAAAGGCCCCGAAGTCCGGGAGGAATTCGCAAAATGCATTTTCCCGCACGATCGTACGAGATTCACACAGCGGGCGAAGCGACGAGCATCGGAAAACACGAACTTCGCGCACGTTGCTACGCGTGGCACTTTGAAACACGACCCGTGCCATAGCTAATTTATTCGACTCGTTGGAGAATTCGCCAGTCCCGTGCCAACGACGATGGGGCGCAACTGTCGCCCCGAGCCGATGGGCCACATTACGCGCCGCAATCGTGGATTGTATTTCACGCCCCGTCAGCCAAAGATCACCGGTCAAACATGTAATTTTCGGGATCTCGCGATCGGCGCGATGCCGAGGAAATGGATAACCAACGGCACACGCGGTCGAGACTCGAAAGATGCATCGACCGACGACAAAGTCCGGTCGGAGAATAAATCCAGGCGCGTGCGAGCGTATCCGCTTTAATCTTAATAAAGCGTCAAATAAACGTGCAGAATTCGACACCGTTCGATTTCTCAACGGATCATGCATATACGATAAGAGAGACGAATCGGTAGCAGCCAAAGCAGTTCCAGTCGAAACATTCTATCTACCGCTTTTGGCGTCGCTGTTTCAAACGAAGACGCGGGACTTCCGGACATTATACACACCCCGACGCACGTATACACACGTATGCGCACCGCGACGGCACACCTTTACACCCGGGTGACCGGTGATAATTAAGCCCGAGAGAGTGTAGCACGGGGCGGGCTGTAAAGCTGGAGATGGCGATTGGAGAAAAAAATTTACTGCCGAAGAGGGCTGAGAGGGGTGAGAGAGAGAGAGAGAGAGAGAGAGAGAGAGAGAGAGAGAGAGAGAGAGAGACAACGTAAAAGACAGGTCAGATCGAGAAAGCGAAACGGGACACGGACAGCCCTCGACGGCTCCGCGCGTGGACGTAGTTTTTTTTTCTTTTTCTTTTTTTTTTTTTTTTTAACAGGGTACGGCGGCCTCGTACAAGCGAACGTAACGGTAGATTCGAAAGCTCGTAAAAAAAAAGGCCTGATTTATATTCGCGCCCGCGCGCGTCCTCCCGCGTCTGCGCGCGTTGCCTAAAATACATTTTTGATGACTCGCCGCGGCATTGATTTTGCCACTTTGACCGCGAAGCCCTGTCCCCCGCCCGAACGCCCCGCCGCCCCGCACGGCCTTCGCGCGAAAGTTTTTCCCGCGGCCTGGATACGAGGCGCGCGATCGCGACGAATTCGTTTTAAAAACGATCTCGGGAATTGTCGTTCGGGTTTTTTTTTTTTTTTTTTTTTTTTTTTTTTTTTGGCGCGCGTTACTCGCTGCGAATTGTATACAAGAGCAGCCCCTTGTGCTCGATTAGCGATTATTCTTCTGTTGCCACAATCACCTATTGGAATAATGATTTCGTACCGTTCATGAAGAGTCCGGAGTCCAAGATCTCAACATCGTATGTTGTTGCACCTATTGTACTTGTATAGTACAGAGCTGTTCGATAAGAAGAAAAATGTCTCTCTCGTCCACATTATCAACGAGGTATGGAATACTTTCGGGAATTCTAATGGGCAAGATATTTTACTCGTGAAACGATGTAATTATTAGTTTCATAATAGAACGCAATAGTTTAATGTTCTTGATAATGACGATTTAACGATTACTGCGGCCAAATTATTCTCGAACGGATCGCCGAGGCGACTTCCCCCCCCCCCCTTTGAAATTCACGCGTCCCAAAAACCAACTGTAAAGATCACCTAAACAAGGCGAGGCCGATAATGATCGCCGCACGATCGTTCGGTGCCAAAGAGCAAAGATATATCGGTATAAAACGTAAAGGATATCTTCTCATTAAAAGGTCCTGACCCCGGCCAACTGACCGACATCCATTCACCAAATTAACGGCAGGCTGCGAGACGAGAGCCAGAGAAAGAGTGAGAGAGAGAGAGAGCGAGAGAGCGAAGAACGGCGCAGGATGCGCAAAGGCAATCCTGGAGACTCAGCGTGCCTCGCCAACAGACGTTCTCTCTCTCTCTCTCTCTCTCTCTCTCTCTCTCTCTCTTCTCTCCTCTCTCTCTCTCCTCTCTCCTCTCTCTCTCTGTCTCTTTCTCTCTCTCTCTCTCTCCGTTTCTCTCATACAGTGGAGAACGCGTGGGCGTCGCGCGAGGCCATTTATAATGAAAAGCCGTTTAATTTCCTCGGCCCTTTTGCTGCAAGTCGGCTAACGAACGATTGCCGGGAGGTATATTACGGGAGAATACTGAGAGTGTGAGAGAGAGAGAGAAAGAGGTTTTCCCGGCTCGCCTTTGCCTTTGAAACCCCGCTGCTACTCTCCATCCACTCAAGTTCACGGTCGTAGATAACAACGCGCGAGAAGATCCGTTTTCTCTCTTCCTCTTTCTCTCTTCTCTCTCTCTCTCTCTCTCTCTCTCTCTCCTCTCTCTCTCTCTCTCTCTCTCTCTCTGTGTCCCTCCCTCTCTCGCTCTGTCTCCTTCTTTAGCCCTCCCATTGTTCCTCCCCACACCAAACACTTTTACAGCGTGGTTTATCGCTTTATTGTGCGCCGCAATAAAATTTTCACCCCCCTCTTCTTGTGTTATTTATGAAATGGCTGGATTTTTCGTGGGCTAATCCCTAGTTGGTGGAGGGTGGGAAGGAGGGAGGGAGGGAGGGGTGATTCACGTGGCGAATTTTCTTAATTGAAGCGTAGCGTCCTAGCTGCGATGGAAATCTAGGGGGCTCGTTATGGCAAAAAATTTTTTCCCAGCTAATGTCCGTAAACTCGATGAAATTTTTCCATCGCACATTATACCGATTCGGTCTTTAAATAAATAAACAAACAAATAAATAAATGCAAAAAGTAGTCTTTCAGATCTAAATCATTGGAGCACCGCGCAGTCAATGCAAAATTCAATAAATTATAAAATCCAGGGCGCCTCATCCTTGTTTAGATTTACAACAGTTTAAAATAAATACATAATATATAAATCACTGATTGTCTAAAGTGCGCGTGATCGAAACAACCTCCTCTTCCCGTCTCCAGGTCAAGCGTAAATTCTGATATTACTTTGTAATAAGGTCTTATATTATATGTACGCCATTGAAGAAGCGTATTTTCAAGCTCCTTTTTTTATTACCTTTCAGTTAATCTATATATATATATATATATATATATATATATATATATATATATATATATATCTATGCGTGTATGTATAGAAATAATTGGTTAAAAAGCCTCGATATCCAGCTTTTAACCTGTAGCTGCTTTCGTTTATATGAATGTAGGATCATAATTGATAACAACTGCCAATCGTAAATAATATATTGTTCGAAACAAAGACTTTTTTTAAAACGTACCGTAGAGAAGATATCAGTGGAATCGGCCAAGGTTTATTTGTTTGTTACTCGTGCATATAACGCTTACCTGAAACAAAAAGATGAAAATACTTATAAAATTGCCTTCATTTATTCGATAAAATTTCATTTAGCAATACTCAATATTTATTTTGAACGATAAAATGCTATAAATAACGGCGTCAAAGATCGATAAAAAAAATATAAACGATGAGGAACGATGATATTTAAAAAATAACAATCACATTTCTCTTTAATTACGGCACAAAGCATGAATGTCAAAGGTTGCTAATGTAGCTCCCATTGATTCTACTCGACCAAAGCCCATCTCATTCGAAGAAATAAATCCGCGCCAATCTCAACACGGGCGGCGATAAAGAAATCTTTCAAAGAGCACAACAAATAAAGGGGAGATGGGCAGAATAAGAGAAAATAACTGGAAATCACGAGCTGAGAGGAGAGAAAGGAAAGCTCTGAAGTATTAGAGATAGAGATAGAGAGACAGAGAGAAAGAGAGAGGAGTCAGAAAGGGGAAACCCCTTTTTATCTATGATATTAGCTCATAATTGAGTCCTGACTCCGCGTCGCGTCCGGATCAGCTGGAATATTGAAGGGTTAGCTGGAAAGAAGGGCGAGGAGGGAGGGCAGGAGAGGCTTATCATGGATTTCAGTTTTGGAACCGCCGCCCTGAAGAGTATATATATATATATATGAGAGGGAAGAAAATGACGACAAGACCCTCAAGGATCAGAAGGCTATGAAAAAGTGCAAGGAAAAAGACAAAAGAGCGAGAGAGAGAGAGAGAGAGAGAATATGTCAGAGCATTTGTTATTCAGATACGAGAAACATAAGAGAATAAGAGAAGAAGTTTTGCGAGGCGAATGTACACGAAAAAGCCAAAACTAAGCGATTCCGAAGCTGTGTCAGTTACGCGCTGAAAGAGGTATGTTTATATATACTAATTAGCTGAACGTCCCCCTCTTCGCAAACCTCGCGGCCTCATATCCGACCAGAATGTTTACGAGCATTTTTAAGAATGCAGGCCCGACAAAACGCCGAAAATTTATTTTTTGCACTCGAATATTTCAACGAGTTTCTGTTTTTCATATATATATATATATACAGTTATTAAATTTTTGCTTCTCCTTTTGTTTAAAGACTTGCGTACTTGCGCGTTGCCCAGCTCAGACGGTCTCACAAGAGGATTACATATTAGAATTTCAATTTCTCGCCGAATTAACTGGCAAACTATCATTTTCCCCCCAGCCCTGCTTTACTTGCTCGTTCCCACTACCGACCCTCTAACCCCCATCTCTTCCCTCTCTTCCCTCTCTTCTCTCTCTCTCTCTCTCTCTCTCTCTTGCCCGCCTGTATATATGTGTATATATATATATATATATATATATATATATATATATATATATATATAATGGGCTGCTTTTGAAGTTGGAGCGAGGCTCTCGGGACGCGGACGTGATGGGCATTCGATCCCGTTCGAATTTCGACATGTGCCAAAATGAGTTTTTCAAGATGGCCCGAGGATTCTTTCGATGCTCAAATAGAAAATGATGCTTAAGTTCTGTATTTTTAGAAAAAAAATTAAATAATACCAATGCCGCTTTGTTTTTAATTTACTTATAAGTATTTTGCATCTTATTATTAAAAGTATAAATATAAAGAATGATAAGGTTCATACTTTTCTTTAGACCACATAAGTGCCACATTTTTTGAGAGCTACCATTCACGAATATCGAATATTCATTCTTCAAAAGGCATTTACATTTCTCCCAAAAATATAGTTTTCGTTTTTAATGACAGATAAATATGCATTTTGTTTAATTAATAAAAGCACTTACTATGAAAAAAGATACTCATAAACCAAGAATTATATGTAAAAGAATCTACGGGAAAATGCGACCATTCGAAATAATATCGTTATCAATTTTAGGAGAAAAGGACGCCTGACAAAATCTACATCTTGAATGCTATTTGCCAGAAGCTTCAAATGGGCGCTTGGAATTAATGATTGCGAATGATTATTCCGTTCTTGGATCGGGTTATTGAACTCACACATAATATTCGAAAAATTCCGATCGTTACCCTACTGGCCAATGATAGAGCTGGCCTGAGCATCTGCTGAAATTATTAGCAGACTGTAAAAGTGAAATTATTCGCTGAAACTTTTAGAGTATGGCTTTGTAAGGAGAATTGCTGTGTGTGTGCGCGGGCGCGCGTGCGCGCGTCTGTGTGTGTTTGTGTTCCTATTTATTTGCTAGTAAGTTAAATGACTTACTGAATAAGTTAAGATTCCACTCGTTCAGTTCGAAAGAGCAACCGTGAACAAACTTATTATGCCGATCTGATTTAGGAAGAAACTTTCTTAACTGACCGCAAATTTGCCAATTTAAACTCCATCGCTCCGTTCAATTTCAAAAATAATAATATTCGTTTACACGGGATCGTTTATTTCGCACCCCGGCATTTGCCTTTCATATTTCCGCGAGGTCGCAATTTTGGTTTCTTCGTTAAAATTCCGCGATCTTGTTATCTTCCTAATTTAATATAAAGTCGAATAATATAAACAGCGCCACCGGTCCCCATTCGGTAACGAGAGGCGGTGCGATTCTCAAATGGAAACTCCGATTGGCTTAATTTTAATGGAGAGAAAGAGAGAGAGAGAGAGAGAGAGAGAGTAAGAAAGAGAACCGAGTGAGAAAAAAAGAAGAGAGAGAGAGAGAGAGATTCAAATGTGCAGGCGGGCGAAATAGCGAGCGAGAGACGGATATAAAAGAAAAAGAACACATCGCGTGATTTTTAATTTGCATATATTGCGGAACAGATGGCGCTGCCTCCCTATTAAATTCGTGTCCACGGCACGGCGAGTAACTTCGTCTTCTTGCGCACGACTCCTTTCTACGGGCGAAAAGGTTTATAATAAAGCAGCTTCACGGTCGATTACTCAGAGAACGAATATAAGAAGACGGGAGCCTTAATTTGAAAACCCTGGGTGGGATTTTTGTACGGCTACATGACGAAGGTATCTGGACGTGTCAGAAATGTTCTCCAGTTTATCGATGGTTAACTTAAAACAAAAAAAAAACCGTTTCTGTATTTCGTCTAGAAGAATTTTTCACAATGTGCAACATTTAATTGAGCTCCAAAAGCCAATTACGTAATTATGGATAGGGATGGGATGCTAATCTAAATTCGGTTGTTACCCCATCTTATCCATTACCTCTGGTCATCCAGAATCGCGGAAAACGTTAACGGGAAAAATCGCCCCGTCCTTGTCGTTATATAAGCCTGTCGTTATATATACAGTTATATAAGCCGTCTTGTATATAGAATTACCCCGTTTGATCTCTCTCTCTCTCTCACTCTCTCGGCGACCATTAGATGGTCCCGCGCGTCGAGTCACGGCGGTCAGAACGGAGTGCGCATAAACTACTGATGAAAGCGACGCCCGCGCCATCGCATCGGGACAAATATTTACATGCCGTCACTGTAATCGCCAGTAGAGCCAAGAGCAGCTGCAGCACGTGCGGCGCAATAGCGCGCCCGCTACAAGTGCAAAGAGATAAATGGGACGTATAGGTGTCATGATTGCGTCGGTCTATTACGGCTCAGAGAGACAGACAGAGAGAGAGAGAGAGAGAGAGAGAGAGAGAGAGAGAGAGAGAGAGAGGCGCAAGAACGAAGGAGAGATTTTTTTTCTTATTCTAGGCAGAAGAGCAGAAACTAAAGAGAAAGATGAGCTCAATAATTTTTGAACGTGTTCGAAATTTTTTCACCGTCCATTGGTGCGGAGATTTCACACACACTCTGTGTCTCTCTCTCGCTCTCTCTCTCTTTGGCCGCGACCCCGATAAACCCATCAGGGCCGAGACAGCCAGTTCTGTTTCCCATTAATATTAGCCATTGAAGATGTTTGCCCGGGGGGCGACGAGCGGATCGAGCATCGCAGCGCAAGATGACAATCGGATGGAGTGAGAAAATTGTAGATGTGTTTATTAACGGAAATAGTACATTGCCAATACGAAGACCAAGATCAGATATTGCGATGGTGACGGGAAAAGTATTGCCAATTGAAGCATAGTATTAGTTTTACATATATAATTTTTTAATTCATATGTTCAAGATGAAGAGCATAGTTTCATTGAGATTACTTTTTCGACACCAAGACACGATTTTGCTAAATTTGAACAAATTTTAATCGGAAATTTTAATAGGAAAGAAGATTTTGAAGACAATAGTTCTAGCGGGATTAATGCTATCAGCGTCTTTGGCTTAGAAAGCTGCATGTTCCAGATTATTTGGACGCCGAAATAATGGTTTTTCTTATTATTTCTTATAAACTCCTATTTTCAGAGTCGGATTCTGAAAAAGGAATGCAATTTACGTCAAAAACGGTCGAACTGCGCCAGAAATCCGTACTTTTTATTATCGATTTGAATTGCCAATGGCGTTTGGCTCTTTAAAGCTATATTTGACAATTCAAGCTCATAAACAATATAGTTTCTCAGCTTAGAGAGAATCAATTGGACTCGTGCTTTGGATTGAAAGTCGCTCGTACTATCGGACGATAACTTACACGAATTCGATAGGACTTAAGTATAGGACACAAATAGATTTCTACAAAGTAGCGATACTGCCCCCTCTCCAAGTTGGTATATGTATGTATATATATATATATATATATATATATATATATATATATATATATATATCCGTTTAATACCGACAGCGCGACTTTAAGAAAATTGCCAGCGCCCGCGTCGTAGGTCGAGCGATGGGCCGGCGCCCACGTAACCGAGAGCGCACGCCCTCTCGATCGATTAACGCGCAAAGGTATATATATACATGGACTTGGAAACGTTCGCGCGAGCGCGTGCACGGGCGCACGGCGCGGCCAACAATCCAAGGCTCGACGACGACGGGTGCGTGTATAGAAATTGCATCCGCGTGGCGAGTTAAACGGCTCGCTTATGAAACAATTGAATGCGTGGATTTTGAGATTTAACGAATGTCACATTGGGATAAAAAATTTTTTACGTTAAAAAAAATAATATTTTATTCATAACGATTGTCGAATTGACCGTAGTGATAATTGACGTTCAATGAATTTACTTCTTTTCTTCAAAGAATTAAGAACATAAACATTACTTAAATCGACGTCACTTTCTTATATGTCATTGCAATTATCGTTTTCTCAGTAGTACATTTTGTAAAAAATTATTGGACGGGAGTGCATAGATTGGGGTTTCTTAAGGCCGACAGATAATTTTAATACTTTACGCAATAATATTTCTGATTATACATCATCACTGAAAATCTTCTCAAATTCTGAATCTGTTCCTCAATTTTTCTTCTTTCGAATGATACGAGAAATTTAGTAATGTGTACAAATTAAACAAAAAATATTCGAAATTTTTGAATGCACGCCAAAAATCGTTTTTTTAAGCGCGACGTTCATCTTAATCCATACGCTAATTTCGAGCGACTTTTAACGAGTCGGCGGGGAGCGATGGAAGGGGGAGGGGTAGACAAAGCGCATCCACCCGACTGCGCGTGGATTGCAAAATAGCGCAGGAAGCAGCAGCGCGGCAGTAGCGGCGAGCTCAACGCACACAACAATAATCACCATAAACAAGCCAATCGAGCGTGCTCGGCGCGCATCTCATTCTCACCCTCTCTCTCTCTCTCTCTCTCTCTCTCTCTCTCTCACTCCTCTACAAGCAGGAGGATTGGCGTGGAGGCGCGTGCATAAAAAAAAAAAAATAAATAAATAAATAAAGACCACATTTCCCACCCATCGGGTCGCACGGCGCGGCGGCGCCTTGTGAAACGCGACCCGCGCTCGCGCGGGCGCAAATCATATCGCGCGGCTAACCGCGGACCGACGGCAATAATTATAGCGGTCGGGCGCTCGCTTATCCACACGTGTATATTTAGATATATATATATATATATATATATATATATATATATATATATATATATATAGGCCTACACGCGTGTGTGTTTAGCGCGCGCGTATATTTATATAGGCAAACAGACCGCCTCTGAAATTTGCATTCCGACGCGTCATATGGGCAATTGAGAGAGCCGGGTGGGGGGAGGGGGAGGGTAGCCGGCAAGCCCGCATGCACACGCGGCGATAGCCGGCCGCGATAAAGAGAGAGAGCCGGGGATCGCGCCCCGAACGGAGGAGGGGCCGCGACCAGCGCGATAAAAGCGCGAGGGAGTTGCAACGATCGGCCGATGGTCTTGGGTCGGGGGCGGGGAAGGAAGGGGGCGTCGGTGCCTCTTTCCTCTTCCTTCTTCTTCCTCCGTTTAACGGGCGAGCGCTCTCGAGCAAAGGGGGAGAAAGTTTCCCCGTGGGTGGGGAGGGGAGTGGCGGAGATGGGCGTCGTTAACGTCTCGAAGGGGTTGCGCTCGAACCGCGGGGCAAGACTATCCGTATTTTTAACGTGTTTTAAATCCGGAATGAAGTATTCCCCTGTCCCCTTCCAGTGGGTAATTTTTTACGCAATTTGAGCACGAATTCCTCCGTGGCACGTTTATCCAAGGGATTTGGGTAAAATAGCTGAAGATATATATATATATATATATATATATATATATATATATATATATATGCTAAGTCCTGTATCTAAGATGTAAATAATTATGAACAATTTCAATTGATTTCAAAAGTTTTCAGAAATATTCCAATGATTGGGAATATCGCCTTTTCGAAAATGACATACACCAGTTCGCGCGATACTTTCGTAAGAATTCGCTGTATTACCCAAGCTAAATCTATTCCACATTGCCGAGCGTGATCCGTTAAACCGGCCGATCGAAAGCCACTAAAACGCATCTCGATATCCAGGTCGCGTTCCGCGTTTCCGACGGCACATATCAGAAACAACCGCCTGCCGCCAATCCACTACCCCCCTCCCACCCCCGCAAGCCCTGTCGCCCTCGATACCAGCGCGAAAGAGGCGTCTAAAAGAAAAGCTCGATAAAGCTCGGGACAACAACGGATCGCGCTAAAAAAAGGAACACGAGTGGAGGGAGAGGTGGGTGGGGGGGCGAGCAAACGAGAAGCCACGCGGGAGAGAATCCGCTTCATGAATGGAAAAAGCAGCTCGGTTACGTGCGCGCTCGTCCGTTGCCGCTGATGCGCGCGCGGGCGGGGAGAGGGGGTTTTCTATATACATAGAACGGGTTACGTGCAGCGTCGCTACCCTCCCGCGAGCGCTCTCCGACGTTTGATGCTGTATATCGATCCGAAATCAATTGTTTCAAGCAAAAAGCTTTAAATACCAATAAATATTTATACCTTCGACAATGCATAATCAATATGAATAGATACGTGACGCGCTATTTCTTTAATGTTCGAGGGAACATAAACTAAGGAACTCTATCTGTAGATTGTCGTAACAGACTAGAAATAATAGCAACAACAAGATCAACAAGATCGGCACGTGCTTGCTTGCGATAGAGATTTTTAAAACACCCGCGCACAGCTTTACCGATGATGCGCATCGCCTAACTCGCGGAATGTCAACGGAAAAATAATCCCGATCGGAGAATTGCGCCGACGAGCGCGCGCGACTGAACGGAAAGTCGTCGGAATAAAGGGGCATTCTCGCTACCGTACGCGTCCGCCCCTCCCGCGTTTTCGCGCAGCTTCGGGCAGCCGACGGCAGGGCCGGCTCTCGGTATTGAAATATAAGCGGATTTATAACGACGCTTTCATTGCGAACGCTTTAACAAGCTTATAGACGGGAGTAGAGGAAGCGGAGGATGAGGATGAGGATGAGGAGGAGGAGGAGAGGTACACATCGACCACATCGGGAATTCCTCGCATTGGCAAAAATTATTAAAGGCAATCGTACCTGGGCGGATATTGCGCGGTGCGCGGCAAATAATGATAATTGTCAGACGGCGAAAGCGGACACTGGTCACTTTTTAATCACCGTGCGCGATATTTCCCCTCTTATACATACATACAGACATACATACACACAAACATACACACAAACATACACACACAGAGAGAGAGAGAGAGAGAGAGAGAGAGAGACATATATATATAGAGTCCACGCTCGGATGGAAAAATAAACGTTCCTCAGAGTTTCCAGAGGCGACTTTGAGACAGTGGCGGGGAGAGAGAGAAAATAGCGATAAAATTAATGCCGACTTGATTGGCGAGCCGGGGGTTATGGGACTGCGAGAAAAGAAAAACCCGAGGAAAAGACGGATCAGGGGGGAGGAAGCTGTCCACCATAGCATTTTCCCGCGGCACTTATACAAGAAAGATAGTTAGCGATGGCCAACGGAATCCGAGCGACGAGAGGAAGCTCGTAAAGGCGTTCTTAAGGAAAAAAGTATATATATATATATATATATATATATATATATATATATAGATAGATAGATAGGTATATATAGGCGGATGGAACGCGCGAGCTAGCGCAGGATATCCTCGCGGGATTGCGCGATCCGCAATTAAAGTATTATAAAGTCGAGAGGCGAAAATTCCCGGGGACCCGTCGTTTAATTCTCCTCCCCCACCCACGCCTCTTTCGACCAACCGCCCCGTCCTGGACCGTCGAAGATAGTTCTTTCTCACTCTTCCAATTTGCTTTTACTATCGGCTCTTACTATTCCGTATGGCGCGAATTCTAAAAGAGCCGCTGTCTCTGCGGGCTGCCATCTCTCTCTCTCTCTCTCTCTCTCTCGCTCTCTCTGCGCGCATTCCATCGTCGCGCAAACGAATGAGAAAGGAAGCCCACCGCCGAAGCGAGCGATAATCCGTCTTAAATGGCTTTTTGGGAGACAAACGGACTCGCCACGAGGATTGCCGGGTGGGAGGCTGCATCCGCGCACCAGCGCCGCGGCCGACGCCGACGCCGAGCGCATAGCCGAGAAGAAGGAGTAAGAAGCGGCGGGGACGCGCGGCCCGCCCGGCGCGAAAGTCCGGCTTCTGCGCGCATTGTCGGCGCGCGCCGATCATATAGATATAATCATCGCGCGGCTCTGAGGCGGCCGAGGCCCGAGAACGGCTCGGCGTCACGGTTCTCATATTGTCCCGGCTGGCGACGGTCCGGAATCGGCGAGTAATTAGCTTTTCCCCGCCGCGACGCTCGAATCGTCGTTCTCCGAGAAAGAACCTTCTTTTTTTTTTTTTACTTTTACGGAGGGTGATTCAATAACTCGTAAAAAAAAAAAAAAAAATTCGTTAATGAAAATCTGCAGAAGTAAAATTGAACGTTTGCCAACTCAGCCGTTATACCTGAAATAATTTTTTTAATTCCGACTTTTATGATTGTTGAATTGAGTTTTGTGACGTGCTCAATTCGCCGATTTTCTTGATGGTGAATTTTTTGGACGTAAATATTGTTTAAGGACATTTAAAAAAATTGTTTAAAACATACCGAAATAATAGTCATACAGGATTCAAAACAATTTATCTGCAATCCTTATAAGAAAATCAAAAAAATAGTGGACATTGAGAATTATCAAGTTGATCTATTTCGAATTCAATTTTGTGGTCTTGGAGTTTGCAGATTTGGATTTTATAGGATTAGAGGTTGTACGAAATATTGAAGATGCTGAAATTTATACCTCTGAATTATGAATCGAAGTACTTTACAGACGATTTCTAGGTATCTTTCGTGTACCATGCCGACAGAGGCATCTTCGCACTTGTAAGAAAATGTCTAACGCGCTAGAACAAAATTGTAAATGGATTTTAATTGAGAACAAGAAGAAGAAAAATCATATAGAAGCCTTTCAATTATCTTACGTCAATTATTTCTTGGATTTATGATCCTGTCAATTTGCATCACGATCTTCTATAGAGTAATAAATTATTTACCCGCTGTTTTTTACGGATCAGTCTCAACGGTCAATAATTCAATATCCATCTTGGAGCCACTGTTTCTTCCCCCCTCACTGACAAATAAAACCGACGTCGATCCCAGCCGAAATTCAAAAATTCGCCATCACTACTCTCTCACTCCCTCTTTCGCCGTCCCGACCACTTGGCCGAAATCACCGGCAGCTACTCTTCGGCTTACGCATGCAGGGTTCGTTAAAAATTTTGTCCGCTCGTAAAGAAAAAAATTGCTTCGCTTCGTTTTCGAGTACGCATTCATATTATGCGGGCATGCACGTACGCGCGCGTATATTTTGACGTGCTGTTTCTTGACGCGTTAAGAGGGGCGGGGGGGGGGGACACAGCTATGCGCGTTCCAATTTTCCACGTTAACGAGCCGCTCCGCCGTGGACGCCGCGCCTACGCACCCCGCACCCCCCGCCCCATTACCATACGCGAAAATTAAAGAGCAAACAATTTAGACTCTTAAGTGGCACGCCCCAGCCTTGAATATCTACATACGGCGTATGTAGGCGAGCGTGGGCGTGTTATATATACTAATACCCGCGGAGCAGTAAATCCGTTTCCCGTTCCATAAATTCGCAAGAAAGAGCGAGTCTACAATATACATCGCCCTATCTCTCTCTCTTCCCCTCTATCTTTACTCTTTGCGGTTGGGTCCTGTCATTATTCCGACCTAAGGAATTAAAGAGCGGAAGACAACATGGAAAGACGCAACGAAGCCTGGAAGCGGTGCAATTGCAATCTAGTAAGAGAAATCCGAGAGGTGAGATATGAAACCATTCCAGATTTTCTGTTATAACACCATACTCAATAATAGATAGCATAATTTTTCTTGTTCATCCATTCGTTTACTTTAACAAGTTTGAATATTATCCAGAACAATTAGAACATTTTCGAGAAACTGAAAAATTTTGTAGTACAGTAGATATGAGGGATTCAGATTAATGAACAAGAAGATGTTAGATGGAGCCAATGAGATGCATTAGAGAAAATAAGAATCATAACCAAAGAAATCCGTTAAAATTTGAAAAGAAAAAATTGGTAACTATTCTGGATAAAGTATCAACTCAAAGATGAAGAATGATGTGTTGACGAACTGAAAAGACTTGAGGAATGTAGTTTTTAGAAGTTTTTAGTTTTTTTTAATATATTGTATGTGCAAGCTCTTCATCAGTCCAGGCGTTGCTCCGCCGGTACATAGTAAACTAAGGACTTAGGTCAAAATCGCGTATTTTCAACACTAAACTTCTTTTCCTATTAATGTCTAACTAACAAATCTTAATGGAAATTTGATTCATAGCATTTGTTTTGGATTGTTCAACGATTTAGACAGAGAATAAATTTTACTGGGCATTAACGAACCCAGACAAGGATTTATACTTGACATATTTACGCTACAATATATCACAAACGATAATACAAGGGTGAAATGTAAACGCTATATCGAATTATACGCAAACGTCAACGCCTGACATCTTCCTCGAAATTCAAAGCACATTCATTTTTCGACAATGTTTATATTTCTGATATCGCATCAACGCTGTTGCTCGTTTTACGAAACATTTTTATAATATTTTTTTATAAATTTAAGTACTCGGACATAAACTACAAAATAGATGACAATTCAACATACATAGAGTGAACCACTATTCTCCATACTCCTGATAAAGGTAAACATAATAAATCAAAGGATAACCCTCAATCACCAAATGTGCAAGGGAACAAGACGATCTGTCCGAGGCATAATGCTCCTGTATGTTTGCTGCAATCTTCTGGATTTTGTAAAAATAGAAGAGTCGATCCAACAGGCCATCTGTTAGATGCAGTTATTCTACGGCTATGTAAACAATAACGTAACTCTCACATCATTTAGTTCATCGATCGTTCTCTATCTTGTGTTCTTAAGCTTACGTTAGCGCTTCGCAAGGACGATCAAACACGCCCATATTGATTAGATAAAAAAATGCATATCGCGTATTTAGAAACATACTACATACACGATCCCATTTCTATAAAACTTATCGATGTCCAATCGATGTTGATAATAGTACAATATGAATTTCACTTAAAAAAAGCATCTTCCAATCCCAAGTCGATATACGGAATATCCCCCCACCCTGCGCCCGCGGCAATATACACGAGTGTTTCATATATAAGCCATTGCCAAAATGTATATCTCGAATCTGGAATTTTATGCGCTCCTCCATTATCGTTAACTAAATCTTGGCAAGCGCGTCCCTTCGAAAACCGGGTAAAAGCGCCTTTTGATGGCGATTGCTGATCCCCATACATTATGTAATGGCACGCGAACAAAAAAGTCGGTTACGGTGGGTAGCCGGTGGGGGTGGTACGGCATATGGCACTAAATTACAAGAAATAAAGACCAATCCTCTCGGAATGGTTTAACGTGCGCGCGCCGCGGTCATAACTCTCGTAAATCGAATAGAAACTACTCAAAACTCCCGCAAAATCCCCCCCACCCCTAACTGCCATCCACCTTGCCCAGCTCCTCGCTGGATATTCGCATAATAATAATATCCCACTGTACATCTTGGGCGTCGATACAATTGCCGAAGCTCGGGCGGAAAGCCATAAAGCCTCGTATATAAAATCCGATGAGGCGTACGTGTGCGTGCGTGGTTGTGTGTCAGGCTCGATAAATCGCGTCGTTATAAGGACGCTCGAGTGGCCAGGGGGGTGGGGTGGGATGGGGGTGTCGGTCGAGGATCGTTATATAGAAGTTAGGAAGAAATAAAAAAGATGCAGCTGTCATTCGTACATAAGCGACGGAGATAGATATAGGGAGGTGCCAGGGGAGAGAGAAGGAAAAAGAAGGAGGAGGTTGGTGGTTTTAGAAAGCGGAAAATTGGAAAAGTTTTTTACGTCTTCCAACTACCCATCCCTTCCTCCAACTCATCCTCATCATCCTTCCGTCTCCTAGTCCCATCTCGTCTTCGGTCATAATTGCCGACTTGTCACTGCGCCACTCTTCGGTAATAATATCCGTGGGAGTGCAGGGGGGAGGAGGAGGAGGAGGAAGAGGAGGAGGGAACGCAGGAGTCAAAGGCCGCAAGATCCGACGCGTGAGCGCCAGCACGCGGTTTTACGCCCCCCCTCCCTCTCCCATATATACATATACACGTAGGACGGCTCTCGGTGATATCCGCGCGAGAATGACTGAACAATGTTAATGAAGCACCGCGACTCGTTACCACCGTCTCTGCTGGCGTACGATGCACCCCCTCCCCCCGCCGCTCGCGCCGCTCTTCACGCCGCTCAGGAATTTCCCATAAATTGCGCGTAAGAATACAGCCGCGCAGCTTCTTCGTCTTGGTCGCAACGGCGACGACGACGACGACGATGACGACGACGACGCGGCGCGACGTCTCTCGGTTTCTTGTCGCTTCTCCAGCTGCTGCTGCTGCTGCTGCTACTGCTCCTGCTGTAGCAGTTTATGCTGCTCGCGACTGACTCTGCTGTTATATAGAGTCGCTCTCTTCTCCTCCTCCAGCTTCTGCGTGCCTCCTTCTCCCTTACTTTCTCAGAGGTCGTGGGGAGAAGATGTTCTATTTGCATCGAACTAAACTGTTTGCCACGTATCGTTTTTACTGGTGGGTTCTGCACGCTATGGGATTAATTTATATCCTATGAGGTGTATATATATATATATATATATATATATATATATATATATTCATATATTGCATATTGTATATGCAATATCTCGAACTTTGGCTCGTACGCGGATTCTAAGTTGGGGAAAATTCGACGAGATTAAACTAAGTGGAGGATAAAAAGTTTTTCGGGAATATCGCATAAATATATATATGAGCGATGAACTTTGACCGTACCAGTTTGCTAATCTGGCCTTAAGA
Source organism: Sycobia sp. Sy_11 (assembly GCA_018907035.1). Classification (NCBI taxonomy): domain Eukaryota; kingdom Metazoa; phylum Arthropoda; class Insecta; order Hymenoptera; family Epichrysomallidae; genus Sycobia; species Sycobia sp. Sy_11. The sequence goes on along the minus strand of JACCIC010000179.1, from coordinate 796,201 downwards.
GATTTTTCGCGCGAATGAATCGAAATACAACATTCGAGCTTCTGTACTTCTAGTTTATTATAAAGCACTTAGGATATTATACGCTTCTTATTCAAAGCGTTATAATCGTTAAAAAAAAGTTTTATTATAAAAGCTCGACTTTTATCGTCTTATCAAAGTTACCCCGCGAATCCCGTAGAAAATTGCTAAATAAAGAAAAAGGAACAAAAAAGTCTTATCGGACTCACTACCCTCGCCACGGCTTGGCGTTTTCTTTCCCATTGTTTTTCCCCCCGTGCGCGCGCACATAATTATACGCGCTTCTTCTAAAGCTCAAGAAGTTCGCCAACTTACAACAGGTAATATCAACCTGGTGAAATGAAGGCTTAGGCTTATACAATAAGCTCGGCATCGATCGCTCGCCACTGTTTCAGTGTAAATAAAAAACTTCCGAAGATACTTTCCGAGATACCAAAGTACAAACTTGGACAGCTGACAGTAGACGCGGCAAATATGTAGCACAACGGTCGATAAGTTTAACTATTTCATATGCATATATATATATATATATATATATATATATATATATATATATACACATATATATAACCAAAGCGTAAAACGTCGTGTGCACCCTTACGCGCGATCGTGACAAACTGCAGCTCGATGGCACTCGCTTGTAAAGTCCACCTATTTGCACGAGTGGGACGGGGAGGGACTGCAAGAGCTTTGCATAAATGGAAACACCCTCGGTATAAAAAAAATCGACATAGGACAACATCCTACATATATATATATATATATATATATATATATATATATATATATATATATACAGACGCGCGTTAACGGCCGCGCCGAGAGAGCGATTTGCGTATAACACGAGCGGCGGCTGTATATAGCGCGCGCGTAGAAAGGGAGAGGTGGGCGGCACGTTGTCCGCGTAACGCCACGATCGAGAACGCGTTCGTCGTTTCGAAGGCTCGGGGCGCCTCTCTGTACGCCACCGTACTCCGTCGCTCTTGACTTTTCAAAGAGGGGGGGGGGGCACTGGCCGCTCTCGGCTAATTCAATCGGCGCGTGATTTCAATACATACATATTGATAAGGTGGCGGGTTCGGCACGCGCGCGCGCGCGCGCGCTCCATCTCCAGATAGCGCTCTCGCGCCACGCGTTTCTTTCTTCATTAATTTTCTTTTTGCTTTTGTTCGTCGCTGTTTACTTTGATTCTTGTCGTTTCGCATACGGCGCGTCGAATGACAACGACGAGAAAAAAAAATCGGGAAAAAAAAAAACGAGAAAAACAAGTCGTCGATCGGCGCACAATCGTCGTCGTTCTCGGTTCGTTCGTTAGGCCGTAAGAATTGAGCTTTCGATATGTCGAGGTCGACTAGTAGAACCGTATATCCGATTCATCGAACGCTGAATCCCGATCGAACGAAGAATCACAAGAGCTATTATATTGCCCAAAAATTTTCAAATGATCATTGTGATCATTTCCCGCTCAAAATCTGACTTGTATGTCCTTTTTATTAAGATTAGCGTCCTAATTATTCTTACTCATAATCTGAGCTGTATGTTACGTTGGACTGGCGCGATCCGATCGAGGATAGGGTAGGTGCTAGAGTTATGTAGGAATTCAATGCGAAGCATAATCCATCCCCCCCCCACTGCCTAATTCGTTCAATTAAATCCAATTTTCCGCCCGCTTGATCGAACACCTTTGAGATTGTATACATATATATAGATTCACCGCGTACAAATCCATAATTACCTATACACACCTTCTGCCTTTTCGTCTGCCTTTGAACAGCTGGACAATACGAGGCTGTAATACACGCCGCTATAACTCCGCGACATCATTCGAGAAATTAAATAAGAACTGGGCGATTTGATGACCTTCCCGCGATAAAGTCCTAAAATCCCACCTCGCAGCCTTCCGCGCCACCTCTCCCTCCAGGACTTCGGTGGCCGAGACAATTCTCTCCCCCGTAAGCGGCTTTCACGGAGCTCACCCGCGAACGAATCTATATACGCGAACAAAGACTATAACGTGGTGGGGGGGGGGGCTGCTCGCTGCCACTTGCCGAGCGTGTAGTGGGGGGAGGGCGGGTTAGATAGATATATAGAGCGAGAGATAGAGAGAGAGAGAGCGTCATAGAAAGAGAGAAAGAGAGAGAGAGAGAGAGAGAGAGTGAGAGAATCTCGAAAACCGACCATCGCTTCATAAACCCTCCTCGGAGGGTCGGCCCGGCCCAGCCCGGCCCCGGTCCGGTCCTGTGTGATAACGGCGCACCGCCGACGCTCTCAGGCATTGTCCCCGGGTGTTACAACGGCCCTGCTGTTAACGGCGATTACAAGTGGTGCCGAGCAGCCGAAGGATGACGAGGGGGGGGGGGGTGGCAGGACAGCTGCTACCGCCACCGTGCCCGTCCGATACGCGCGCGGAATTTCGGAACCTGCAATGGCTACCACTGGCCGCTGCTCTCTTCGCTTCCCTGATACAGAGTATATATACACATACACGTACCCGGCCATACGTCCAGTGTACGTAGTAGCGGCGGAGGGGAGAGGGAGGGTGGTAGAGGCACGCTTTCGAGGGAGAGTGCATAAGCGGATCTGTTACGGACGAGTGTTTTTCGGGCTCCCGGAGAGTTCGTTTTGGCTACCCTCCCCCCCCACTCTGTCCCTGGTCGCCTCATTCGGAGCGCGCGTTCCTCCAACCCTTCCTGTTGTATTTTTATGCGTGTGCGTGTATATTATATACACACACACACACATGGTTATCAGCTCGCGGCGACAGAGCGCCGCTGTTCATTTGAATCGATGGGGCTTCGATGTCGCCGATAATTTATCCGATTTTCATGCCTCGGGTGCTCCTCCCGCGCGTCGGCCGACAGTGCGATTTAAAACTCGACACAAATGCGCGATAATGAGACGAAAGTTAACAATTCGGATTCGATAGTGAAAATTTCATTCTGCTCAATTGTTTCAAAAATTATCATTACTCGGTCGAATTGAATTTGCCGGAAAGCATCGAATATGTCGATGCATTGCCCATCGAGGCGTTTCGTTCGAACTGTATTAAAACTTCTCGTTTTGTTATTTTGCCGGTGTCGTTGAATTACTCCGTTCGCAACGGCATCCGTGCAGGAAAATTTAGTATCTTCTCTGGCCTGATGGGGAGGAGGGAGGGGGTGGGGGTAAAGTACGTCCGACAGGTGCGCTTAAACCGTGTCGAGAGGATGTATGTTTGTTTTAGCTCTTTTACGATTACGCAGAGACGACCGATATATTTTATTTCATGAAAGACGTTACGGTGTTCAATGTTAATGATTACGGCGATCGATCATTTTCAGCCACATTGACTAATGTCAACAATAAAATAAAGATTGCGAGAATCATTTGTAACGGTTCCATCGTTAATAATATGCATATTTTTAATTTCGATTTATTGCTCGGCAGTAAGGGAACGAGTAAAGGACACTGAGATAAACATCAAAATATCATTGAATATTTGCCCTGTCTATAAAAAAAATAATAAATGTAAAAATTCTTGCCACGACCATCCATTTAAATTAAATTTTATCTTAAAGTGGCACGAATAAATTAATTATTATCGGAAGGAAAAACTGATTTCTATACTTGAGACGAGGACTGCTACCATTAGATCGAGAACGCAGCTATGTCAAAAGTACAAGCATCCTCGCCCACAGTCGACGATCCGAGCGACCCGATCGCCTCCATAAAACCTCCCCCCACCGCTCCCGACGACAATTTCGCGATTTGGCGCAACGCAGCGTCCAGCCTATATCGACCAACCTCCTCTCTCCCCCCGCCCCGCTCCAAATGAGTATCGAGTAGCTCTCTGAAAGCACGTCGAATTGCGCGCGGCGCAGTGCCGCCCCCGTATGCGGGGAAAGTACCTACCCGCCTCCCGCCCTCCTCTCGGCCGAGCTCCATCCGCACGAAGCCAGAGCGGCCTGGGCCAGAAAATGGACCACCGCCGCCGCCGCCGCCGCGCGGCTGCCGTGCGCGACCGAGATAACGGCGGCCGGCCCCGCGCACGCGCTCGCGTCCGTGCGTCCGTTCGTGTACATACGCGCGATATCTTAATGGAATATCCGAGAGAGAGAGAGAGGGGGGGAGGGGAGAAACGGGAATTCGAAATATCAGCTGAGGCTGCCGAACCCCTACCACGGGAATGCGGAATTTTCAGCGGTTCGAATGTGCATACATGTACGTATTGATTTGGCTCTCATGGTATCTATCTGACGGGTGGAATAAAGAGAGAGGGGGGAGAACCGCTTGAGTAGCGCTATCGGCGTGAGAATTGTTTTGCTGCGAATAGATTATAATATAGAATACAGAGGTGAACGAATATAAAATGTTCGATTATTGATCCAAAGATTTCGGAGTCTCGTTCTCTTGCCGATTTCGGTTCTTTCGGACATTGGACGAATGGATAGATAGAATTATTATCGATTAATATATATATTGTATAAAACGTTATATTACTTTTTTATTTTATTTAACAAGTCCTCTGAATAAATTTTTACAATACTGTAGATATTTAATAGCTTATCCTGAGGATGTGAGTTCGACAGTTGGCCCATAGGATAATTATATACGCACACAGATGACATAGTTTGAAAGCTTTCAGAAAATAATCGACACGATTTTTCCCAGCGGTCTCGTACGTATTGATCTTCGATTATTCTTCTTTTGTATATAATAGCTAAGGCTTCGATAAACGAACTTGCTCTGACTTGCGCAGCACCGCAGCAACACGTCGAGGCTGTGCCAGCAGATAGTTCAAGTATAAACAAGATCATCGTACAACAAGAGCAAAGGAGGGCGTGATCGACGATCATAGTCCGAACGCGTGTCCGAAGCAGAAGCAACCGCCCCCCATCCCTGCTCCAACCCGCAACGGAATTTATTTACCCGCGAAGGCGCGCGGGCGGTCCGTCTCGCCCGCGCCGATGCCGGGAATCGGTCGGTCGGTCGGTCGGTCGCTCGCGCGCTCGCTCCCTGTTGCGCGGCGTTAAAATTGATCCAACGATGCTATATATATATATATATATATATATATATATATATATATATATATATACGCGCGACAGATCCGGGAGAGGTTTATTTACGATGGTTCTCAAGAGTCGCTTTAAAGCTCGCTCGCTTTCGCGTGTCACTGGACCAATGGTGCAGGCATCGTAGAAACGTGCTACGATACTCTTATATTGTGTGTTGCGTATATATATATATATATATATATATATATATATATGTGTGTGTGTGTGTGTGTGTGTTATGAGAGATAAAAGTTTGTTTATTTTTCTCGATTCTGTCAATCCGCGTCGAGATCTGGACTTCAACCTGGCTTTTCGCACGTTCCTAATCACTGTTCCTGCATAAAGCACGGCTTTACACTGCGCATCAACTGTCCCCGACGCATGGCTTGCCTATCTTTCATCCGCTCGTTATGCCACCCCCCACCCCCCTCACTGCCACTCGCCAAACCAACGAACGGTAAATTACCGTTTTCACCAACCACCGCCGAAGTACGAAAATGTTGTTGGAAATTTAATGAAGCCATCGACAATAGCGTATAATAGCGCGGGGAACGTGGAAAAGCCGATTTTCATCTTCGTCGCCGGATTTTCTCAGCGAATTTTCTTCGTACACGTCTAATATCGCGTCTGCGTGTCGTTTTCATCCGTCTTTTCATCCGTCTGTCCATCTATAGAAACTCGTGTAAACACCCACACGCGCGATGAAAAAGCCATATGAAACGTTACTTCCGCCCCCCGGCCATCTAGTTCCGGAGAAGAACGCGCGGGGTCCCGCGGGGGCAGGGGGGCGGAGGCGCAGCAGAGACAAACGATCGAATTAAAGTTGAATTCGCGCGCCGGGACGACGGAGATTTTTAACGAGTTCGTTCCGCCGACAAACCCCTCCCCAAGGCCAGCTCTTCCGTCGCGCGAGAATCGCTGTATATGTATCGAGTAGAATTGTGTGTGGAAGGCATCGGCCACAGCAAAGGAACGATCATCGAACGATTTGCGTTATCAGTTAATTAATAATATCTTGATTTTGAAAGATATCCCGACGATGACTCGTCGGCCAGGACAATATTTATTAGAATTCAAATTATATGATATAATATATAATAGTTAGGAAACGAATCTGTAAGTAATATATGAAGGAACACTATAAACGGAATACTAACAAATACGAAGTATTAACGACTAGTGAGAAAGAACATCTGTAAATAAATAACCGAATGGGCGTTTTATAAAAATAAAAAAAAAAAGAGAAAAGCCACATTAATGGAATTCACGCGTAAAAATAAAAATGAATCGTCGATCACGCGGTTTCTCTCGCAGTAATCCTCGACGTCTCTCTATACAAAGTACTCTGGGTCTATTGCGCGGGATGACTTCGTGCGCAGAAAATGGCCGATTATCCCGGAATTTCGCTTTTACGCCGCTGCCTTAACGCTCGTACTCACGATCAAATCTCGCGATCCGTCTCGATTCAATTTTATTTATTTATATGGCACGAATTTATTGCCGATTCTTCTTCTTTTTTTTTTTTTTTCTATACCAATTACGGTCGATAGTTAATACATAGACGGCATTGTACGAGCGTGCATTATGCGAATGGTATCCGACGCGGGATGCTTAAGCCGTCGCGGCATAATGCCTATAATGGAACAGTTTTATTATGAAGATATTAATTAAATAATTATACAGTAGCGTAAAAGCACCTATTATACGAAATGCATTAATACTATCTTCAATAAATTCTTAATGATAATTCAATTACTGCTATATATACTCAGAATTTTTAATGTTTTTTTAATCATGATTGCTATCCACGTAAATTTTTATAAAACTCAAAATGTATATTCTGATATCTTTATATGTATAAATTATTTGTCTACAATAGCTTTTCCAGCAAATTAATACGAAATGATAGAAATGGAAAAAATTGTAAAAGAAATTCTACCAAATCAATAAGAACCTACTATAGCGTAGTAAAATAATAATTAATGTAGATAATCAATAATAAGTAGTGACAATAAAAAGAATGAGAAAGAGAACCTGGCCGCTCTCATTTCATACACTCGCGTCCGGGTATAAACAACGGACCGTAAGAAGCTTCTCGGCAGGAGGCATCGCAGCCCGCGCGAAACGCCAGATATTCGCTTCGTGTAAAAATCCCCCACCGCCGTCCCTCTTTCACCGAGAAAGAATTTTTCGTCACGCTCGAGCACATCTGCATATACATATATGTATATATGTATATATAGGCACTCGGAAGAAATGGAATCGCATTCCCCGCCTCTATTCATTCGCGGACCGTGTCGCCGGTCCAAAAAGATCGCTAGCCCAGAATGGGATTCCACGTGCTCACCGCTATTCGCCTCTCTCTCTCTCTCTCTCTCTCTCTCTCTCTCTCTCTCTCTCGCTCTCTCATTGCGAGTTCAATCGGACGCGAAAGAGGGTGAGAGGGGGAAAGGTGTTCGAACTTTTATCCCAGCCGCGGTCGGGCTAGAATAATAGATAGAGCGCGTGGTTTGGGAGGGTGGGGGAGGGGGGAAAGATCACGAGCGCGCTCACGGCGGTAATCGTTCTATACCCGATATCTCGGACCGACTTCGTTAACTATAGTTTTTTCTTTTTTTTTTTTTTTTTTGTGAAATCGAGAACCAGCATCCCCTCTCTCTATCCACGCTATATATCCAGCCCTGGTTGAGCGGCTGGTTAATTTCGCAAGAATCCCGCAAAATTTGCTCTCGAGTCGTCGCGGTGAACCTTCGTCGCCCGCCCCCCTGCCACCTCCCCAACGCTTCCCCGTTACCCGCGCCCCCTCCTCGTCGAACCGTCAATTTTACCCCCCCCCCGCCGCAACCACCCAGCAAAATCATCGGGGCGCTATATCCGCGAGGATCCACTTTGCCTCGACCCGCACATTAATCTCCGTGGCAAAGAGAGCGATAAAAGGGAAGGACGGGGGGTGGGGGAGAACCCAAGAGAGCGGAACCCAAGAAGCCGTATTTAGCCCTCCCCCCCCCCATCGCTCCAGAAACCTAACTGTCCGACGCCATCGCCGCCGCACACGCGGCCGTTCGAGCACCCTTTCTAAGACTACAACGACGACAAAATCTGCAATCGCCCCGTCGAACCTAAAATTACACGGAGGCGAATCGGCGATCGGTCACAGCGCGATCTCTCAGTCCCGGCACAATCCCCGCTATATATCGGGATGTCAGGCCTCGCGGGACCGAAACGGGGAGGGCGACGGCGCGACGCATAAAATAATCACATTGCGCGCGCCGCGGGGCCAGAGAGAGAGAGGGGGGAGGACTACTCTCAGCTGGCGTCATCGTTAAATAATTCATCGACTAGAGAATCGATCCCAATCAACGGGCAGAGAGGCGCGAGTTAATTGAATCGCTAATTAATCGAGCTAAGATCTGCTCTTCTGCGCTCTCCTGCTCTCTCTCTCTCTCTCGCTCTCTTCTCTCTCTCTCTCTCTCTCTCTCTCTCTCTCTCTCTCTCTCTCTCTCTCTCTCTCTCTCTCTCTCTATCTCTCCCTCTGTCTTTCACCCCAGGCGCGATCGGGAGAAAATTGTTAGAGGCACCCGGCAAATTGGACGGAAAGAGGTTGGCCTGGATGGGGTGTGGGGGCGGCAGTTTTAATAACCTACCGATTGGACGAAGGCTAGAGAGAGAGAGAGAGAGAGAGAGAGAGAGCGCTTGCACGCGGAGCTAAAACGGTGCCACAAGGGGCGATCGGATTGCCGAGTGCGTTATAGGTGCATACGCGTTGCTCGTTGCCTTTGGGCTTCTGACCCCCAAAAACTCACCCAACAGCTCTCAGGGGATCAGTAACAAAGAAATATAAAGCCACGAGGAACAAAGAGCGTACAACGAAATGATACCTTTAACGGGGCGGTTGAGTAGATTACGATGCCTGAAATAAATCGCGTTTTACGAATGTAAATCGGTATTTTTGCCCCGACGATTGCGACTTTGCGTGTATATAATCGATGTATGATCGATAATGCAGTATCGGCAGTACATATTATAATCGCGGATTCGTATTAAATTTATTTGTATTAAAAAAAAATCAATCGATACGCTTGGATCTCAGTGTTAGAAAACCATCATATTTTAAAAGTATATACAATTTTATTTAGTATGCCAAATGAAAAAAAAACTCTAGGTAATGGAAAATTCGTAAAATTATAATAAAGAATAGAAAGAATAATTCTAACCAAGTCTCGGAAAACAATTATTTCGCTTACTTTAGAAATTGATTTTGATTTGCTCGATCGTTCTCATCGCAAAAATTCCAATTGTTTTATTATCCATACATACACTTCTGTGCCAGATAATTGAAATTTCGATCGGCCAAGATTTAAGCAGACATTGCATTACGCATTAAACGGGCTCGAATCTCCGCCGAGTAGAAATCCTGATTTTTGTCGTTGCGAGCCATATTAAAGCAACCCAAGGGAGAACTACGTGACCAGCTTTTGCCGCGTGGCGCGTAAAAACCATTTAATTAGCGGCAACTCGAGGCCGCGTCGCTCGCCCGATTTTCACTCCTGTATCAAAAGGTCACTTTTCCGCGTTTCCCGGCCCGACCCACACCGTCCTCTTTCATGCCCCCCCCCCTCTCTCTCCTCACTCTGTCGTGAGTTCGACCGAACTTGAGACGCTGAGGAAAAACGGAGCAGGGATGAGGAGGGTGAGGGAAAAAGCCCACCGATGGAAGCTCGAGAGGTCTGCATATACATACACACATACAAGAAAATATAAATTGCCGGCGTGTCGTATAAAGTTGTGAACTAACCCCGGGGATTTCCCGTATACGGTTGACAATTCCGTACAAAGTTTTTGACTACACATACATGCAGCTATATATATTCCTTCTATATTGTCCTGACGTTTTTTCCTTCTTCTTCTTCTCCTTCTTATGTAATCCAGAGCCGCGTTTCCGCATCGAGCCGCATAATTTATTTTTATATTAGAGCAGAGGCGCGATCGAAAATACGAGCGGAGGCGTTGCAACGGCGGCACTCGAGGTGTAAGAAGGAAACTTTGCGCCGCCGAAAAACATATTAATAGACCTCGGAAAATACTTAGGTATAGAGGAAAGGAGAGCAGCGAACAGGGTGTCGGTGGTGACGGTGGAGATGGTGGTTGTATGTGTGTGTGTGTGGGGGGGGCTATTTTACCTTGTGTTTTATTAGGTTAAAAGTGCCGAGCGCCGACCCAACTTTATCTTATATACCTCGCGGAACGCACCATCAATTACAGGGGGAGGGGGGAAGGTGAGTTGGAGGATTACTCCGAGAGACTGGTTCTTTGGCTTCGTCTCCTCCTTCTCTCCTCGCCACGCGACTACTACTATATACTGATTCCCTTTTCATTTGTTCCTCCTTCTTCCTTTATCTCTTTCTCTATTTCTCTTCCCCGCCCCGACCGCTCCGCGACTCCGTCCCACTCTGTCGTTTCTAAACTAGCTTGGCGAGAAATTAAACCCCCCCCCTCCAGCCCCTCCTCGCCGCCCCCGCGGAGAAACTCGGCACTAAACCGACGCGCTGACGGATGTTAACCGCCGAGGAATATATACCTAACCGAATGGGTTTAAGGAATCAGATAACCCTTAGTCGTGTGTACATAACCAAGCCGCGTGTAATTGTGCAGTTAAGTGTACATATGTATAATTTAACTCTTATGGCACTTCCTCACGCCAAGATCCGCTTTGTTTCTCGAGACTCTTATGAAGGTTTGTGTGTTATGTGTGTGTGTGTGCGCGCATGTATCTGTAGAATACGAGCTGGAAGCAGCGCACGAGGAAAGAGAGACAGGGGGGGGGTGCGATGGAGGGAGAGAAAGAGAGATGTACGAGATGCAGGAGACAGGCAGCTTATATACGCGGAGTATAACGAAATTGCGAGCATCAATATTTGCGAGATAATCAGTGGCTTTTATACGCGGATAACCCCCCCCCCCCGTCACAACACGTGCCGGGATCGTCACGCAAGCGAGGAACTTTGATTTTAATACATAGAAGAATATATATCTATATATCGATTTTTCCGTCAAATTTCTGGATTGATCGACGCTCCGGATTCTTTTATTTTCCGCATCGCGTTAACGTCGTTCGATATCTATAACGATATAATTTATATAACAACGTAGATAAAAGCCGAGACTAAGCGCGTGATGGAAGCTTTGTTTTACCACGATGCGCTCCAATTCTTCCCCAATATAAAAAAAAAGAAGAAAAATACCTAACTATCAAAATACAGGTGTATAGGTAATTTCTGAATCTTTTCCAGAAATTTCGTGTCGTTCGATTATCGTGATCCCATTGAAATTATTGCGTCGATCTTTGATGAAATTCGGACCTATGAAAACTGAGATATCGCGGTGGTCACGAAATGCGACGATCGGTCGAAAAATCCACCACTGAACTAATTGCGAAATATCGAGCTCTGCTTGTTTCTCTTCAAACTTAACAAAACATGTATACGAAACCTCGCCTCGAATGATGAAACGACTTTCACAGAGCGATCATCGCCGATTCCTTACTCGAGCGATTCGAATATTTTCGAGCGGAACTTCGCTAATTTACGAAAGTAAAACACCGCCATTCTTAAGATGGAGCCCACGACGAATGAAGTCTCCCGGACACGAAACAGGACTTACGTTGTCCTCACCCCTGCGTGCGCAATGCATAACCGCGCTCGGTGCTATTTTGCGCGCGCCCCATACGCACTTGCCAATCGTTGGTTTAATTTGTTTTCTTATTTTGAAAATTTGCATTAGAAAGGAACGGCCGTTCCATTTCACGGTTTTAAAAATATCTAATGATTTGTAACGAAATAGTCAGGGAATACATTTTTGCCATCGCTCAGTGGCAAGGAATTATGAAATCCGTGTTTCTATTGAAAATGGATCTTCAATTCCGAACGTCGATGCAGCCGCCAGGCGGCGACGTTTCCCACTTTACTCGCACGTGCGTAAACATTGCTTCGCTATAAGCATGCTAGTATGAAGAAGCCAGAAAGAACGGATGATTAAAATTTGGACAGATAAAAGGAGCCGCGTCTTAAAGAATAATCTCAATATTCCTACGGGGATATATTTGTTTTACAGTAAACAACTGGCTCAACGAAGAAAAGCAGAAAGAATCGATTTAATATGCGATTATATCGTGCTAAGCCGAAACTAGGACAGACCTACCCATGTTTAGAGGACCATTGATAATGCCCGGGTTATGCGACGTGGAATTCGATCCAGAAATAATGGAGACACGTACGCACGTGAAATTCCCCGGCTTTATACGGACATGTATATGGACAAAGTGCGTTTTATACGCGCTGTTCGAAAAAAGGTGTCTCGAGGCTTTAACAGTGTACGCACATATATTAACAAAATTGAAGAGCCCTCGAGAGAAAATTGACGACTTAACGAACGACCGCGAGGGGCCGCGAATTTTAATCGTCCATTTCCCCGCGTTAGATATTGCGCATTAATCCATATCTGTATATAGATGTAGATTTTAACCTGGAAGATAATTCACGCCCGTCAAAGATACAAATCATCGCGCATCGTAAATATTGCGCAGATCTAGTCCCCCTCCCCCTATTCCCCCGCCCCGCCGGCCGATTGCATATTCATCTCCGTATGGCGTTCACCTGCGTTGCAATAAACATTCCTCGACTGTTTTCAGCTCCGTTAAATTTTATTATACTACAGGGGAAGACAAAAGAGAAAAAAAAGGAGGGGGGCGGTAAGGAAAAACTCTTGCTTGCCGCGGTCCGTTAATGAAATAAACAGCGAAAAATGTCTTTACGCGGTGTCGATTCGTCATTCGAGGATCGTAATTCAATGATTGATCCGTGATAAATCGCACGTTATCCCATCGTATCTACGATATCTTTTTAGGATCGTCGATCCTTCGCTCTAACGTTAGCTCTAATGTTCGAGTTCGAGAAAAATCAAAATGACAGACGATCCCCAAACCTCGCGCAATTAACTGCTACCGATACCTTAATTTCTCAAAATTACACACGTCGTCGCGATCCGTGCAGAAAGTTCAGACTCGAAATACCAACCGTCGCACGTTCGAGAAATCCTCGACTAACGATCGAACCGTGCATTATGCATACCGCAAATGCGCGACACCCATGCCTCCTCTCGAAAGGCCTCTCGAACACGAGAGGACACCCGCCCAATTTTTGCGCAGGGATATTTTTTTGCGAGGATAATGGCGTCCCTCCTCCCCCCGCCCCGCCATTGATACTGTAACAGGCCGTGAGCAATTCGCGCTGTGTAATGGCGCAGAATTCGCGTCGTGCGTATCAAACGGATCCGTCCACCTCCGCGCGCGCATCAATCCTTCGCTACCCCCGGGGCGCGCCCACGCCGGCTCGCCTCGTACAAACGCGGCAAATCTGCATACGAGCTCGGTGAAATTGACTATCTCTCTCTCTCTCTCTCTCTCTCTCTCTCTCTCTCTACCCACACCGGCACGGGGCGAGGTATGCTTCACTAAAGAGAGGAGGAGGATGGGAGGCGTGTACTCGCGACTTCCGGCGGCGGCGGCGGCGACGACGACAACAACAACAACGTACTTTCTGCCGGGATACGACCACGCTCGCGAGTGTAACGTACGCGCGCGGTGCTCCTTTCACACCTCTCGAGAGTGAAAAGTCCGCACCGCTTTGTGTTTTAGGCGGGGCGAAGATAGACGGATAATTAGGCTTCATTTGCCACTTAATGGCAAGTGTAAAAATAAATATTTACAAATTTTACTGGAATAATAAAGGATAAACAGTAGATAAAAGTCTCATTTAGTAACACAGGGAGAGAGAGAGAGAGAGAGAGAGAGAGAGAGAGAGAGAGAGAGTGATTCTACATGAAAGATCCGTCGATTGCTCTTCAAGAAGTCAAGACGGTAGAAAGGAGCTCTGTGATTTATAATAGTATATAAACAATTTTATCAATCGTGCTTTTGATTTATACGTAATTGTTATCTACATTGCTTCAAAATTTAAAGCCAATCTTAAAACAGTGTGGAAATCCGAACGTTTTTCAAAATGTATAATAAAAAAATTTACAAAAATCAAATTTTAAAATAGTTTATATTTCCACATCGTTGGATAAATTTACTGAAAACTTGGCAGCGATATGAAATACGCGTAAATAACGGCGGCGATCGAACATAATATGAAATACAATACGATTTCAATCAAAAGTATTTTTTGCTCGATCGGCAAAGATTTACTTCGACAGCCCCTTAATAGTTAATACAAAAATATACAGAGTAGTAAAACAGAGCGGAAGTAAAACTTTAAACTGTAGTCCCTTGGTTATAAGTAATTTATGTATAACATAAAAGAAAGATAGCGGAGAGAAAGAGAGACAAAAGGGCGGCGACGATTTTTGCGCCAATGCACGCGGACGTGATTTACGAGAAAAGAGAGAAGAGAGCAGAGGCCAAGAACGGCTCGGAGAGAGAAACAGGACGAAAGGAGGCTTTTACGGCCTGAAATCGAGTGGGATTCGCAGAGATCGCCTTCCGATTGTTCTGATTTATTTATCTGCTGCCCCCCCCTCTCTTGGATTATTGTCAGCGATTTTTTTTATTTTTTTTTTTTGATGGTCCGTGCTTGGTTTTTGGAAAAGCAAGAGATCGACCGGACGAGCAAACCGGGCAGAGCAAGGGCGGAAGCGTTTTTGCCCGCAATAGCTCCGGAGATCGGTGTGGTCTCAGCGGATGCAGACTGTGTAATATCCTCTATCTCTCTCTCTCCGCTACGAGGCACATCCGTTATATCGGGATCGCAAATTATTATCAAGGGACTCCCATCATCGAATTACAATATTTTCTATTGTTTTTTTTGTTGTCAAGTCAATATATATATATATATATATATATATATATATATATATATATATATATAAAATAAAAGAACATCACAAAGCATATCTCGTACAGTTCGTGCGTACAGAAGTATATGATATTGCATTTGAAAAGCATTGTTATTTTGAGGTGTATATATACTATATGCATATAAATATATGCCTAATATAGAGCATGAACAACAGCAGCAGCCACGCATATTTATTTATACATTTATAAAGCCTTTTGTAATTTGTCATAACAATTGCCCGAGATAATTCGCCAGTTCATTACGCGTGGCACGAGTGATTAAATATCGCGGGGGGGGGGGGATTCGCGCGTTCGCTCACCCCGTTTACGGCGGTGGCCCCAACCCCGCCCCCCGGCCCCTCGCGCTTTGCGGCTATTGTACCCACCTTTTCGGGCTTGTTCCGCGATTCATTTTGCCCACTTCCGTTTGATTTGCATGCGAGCGCGCGCACGCGCGCGCGAGAGAGAAAGAGAGAGAGAGAGAAAGAAAGCGAAACGACGAAGCCCGTCGCGTCATCGGCAAATCTTCAGCTATGAGTTATGGTCGTTTCGCTGCTCAAAAAGTAAGAGGGGGTGCGGATTGCGAGTGCCTGCGAGTGAGGAAGATAGGTAGATAATGGCTACTTGTAGAATCGCATTTTACTTTGAAATTTTACAGTGCATGTATAATTCATTGGTGAGAGGGGCGGTGGGAGGGGTGGGGTGGCGAGACCGGCGGCGGCCCTCGCGACAGGGCGAGGACGCGAGAGGTCGGGCTGCTGGAGCAGACACGAAGGGCGCCTCGTTGGATGTCTTTCGCCGCATTTCTATAAATCGCGCGTCGCAAGCCGATTATCGGCGTAAAAGTGTCGATGGATACATCGGATGCATGGGGCCCCGATAATCGAGCTCGTGTAAACGTCGACGGCGCATATTCTTCGTCAACGGGCAAACTCGATGTCATACTTTTCTCGAGGTCTTAAATTTTGCTGGAGAAAAAAAGTCCAGGCGACGCATGAAAGTGACCACGAATAATAAAGCGAAGGGGTTTCTCGACGTTTCAAGCGTTGATTTTGGAGGAGTCGTAAGGAATTTTGTTCTAGTTCAAGGGAATTTACAAATGTTTCGATTGTAATACCAAAGAGCTCGGACGAAATCGAGGAAAACGAATGAGCCCTGGAATAAGCCGCATGGAGTTCGCGGGGTTCGAACGAATCGGCCGATCTGCACGAGCTCGAGTAATTCTTTGAGAAAGCATTTGTAGTCTTTAGGAACTCGTTAGAAAAAGTACTCATTCGACCCCTATAGTTTCTTTTCTGAATTAGCATTGTGCTTTTTGACCAAAAACTATCTAGTGCATTCATACAAAGTTCTTAGAAATTCTGTAAAATTGTAATAAAGTATGCATAGTTGGATAGGGAGTCCTATAAAAGATTAGTCTAATAAGACCGGATTCTGCCTTTGACGAACGAAATGTCCCTTAATATTATATAAAATTATGCATGCGTGTGATGTGTCGCATTTTCGGCGCTCAAGAATAAGCGATCGGGTATTATTGAAGAATGGTACCTCTTACCACTTGCTCTATTACTCAGTGCGTCTCTCTCTCTCTCTCTCTCTCTCTCTCTCTCTCTCTCTCTCTCTCTCTCTCTCTCTCTCTCTCTCTAGTCTACTATATACTAAATGAACAGTCCACCCGCGACGGCGATGGTGGCGGCTCGTTGCGCAACGCAAAGCACGTGGGCTGCTATCCTGCGCATCGTCATATAGGTATATATAGCTGAACTTTTTCGCGTGTACACTGCTCGTATATATATTAGTGGGAGCGAGTACTATATAATCCCGTCATGTATGTATATATATATATATATATGCCACGCCTACGCTCGCCGTACGCGAGTGCCCATTCATGAAACGGGCGCTCGCGAGAGACAGAGAGAGAGAGAGAGAGAGAGAGAGAGAGAAAGAGAGAGCGATGACGGAGAAGGGAACGTGGGCGGCGTTTACGCACGTTATGGCAACGACTTCGTTTTGTATTACGCGGGAGAGAGCATACATCGAGGGGGTGGGTGAGATCGATTAATTTTATATACATAATCTATAAGATTGTACATATGCGCGAGGGTTCCGCGGTGCTCTTTTCCGGGACGGGTTTTTTCTTTTTCTTTTGTTTTTTTTTTTTTTTTTTTTTTTTGTTGAACGGCGCGCCCAAGCCGATGGCACCGCTGGTCGGCCCGACTATGCACCGACGACTGACAACTGACCGAATCCTATAGATTACGATTGCGCGTTGCTTGGCGGACAGCAGTGGATCGATTACCGGAAATTTCCGAAATGGCTAATTTGGCACTGGCCGGTCTTGGATTAGAAGTTTTGAAAATTAGCCAAGATCGATAATTCTTTAGTGAAAATGGCGCCTCCGTAATCATCTTCGGTTTTTTTGACTTTCGATTATTATCCATGTTCTCGAATATTTTATTATCGTTTAATGTGTTTTTCAAGTTGCAACTCTGTCATTTTCATAATTAATCATTGTGCACAATTTTTTAATTTTATCATTCTTTTACAATTGTAATTTTTTCGATTTTTTCCAATCGTATATTTTTTCACATTCGAATAGTCATTAAAAAATAACTTTGTTTCACAAATTTTTGAATCTAAACATTAATTTGATGTATATTTCGCATTCAAAAGATTTAATTTGCCATTTAAAAATACTCAAAAAATTCACATGCGATGAAATAATAATGAAATAAAGTGATAATAACAAGTAAAATAATATAATAATAAAATAAACCCAATATCATTGATTAAATCAACAGGAATTTTAATTTACGTAGTTCACATTATTAGGCGCATGTCCGAAAATAGGCGGGATTAAGAAATTACTGAATTGCTAAATTACTAAAATTCTACTAGTATATAATACCAGGGCAGTGGAGGTGGCATAATTTTCAAAAAAAAAAAAAAACTACTAATCTCAGATGAGCGGAATCTCAATGGAGCACTGAAGAGAGACTAGAGAGAATGGGATAGGTGGATTGACATACCGAGCGATTTATTATACATGAAAAGAAATGATTGAGATTTATGCAATGCATAACTGATGGGTACTCGTCGTCGTCCGTGCCTCTAACTATTCTTCCCTCCGCGCTGTGTTACGTCCCGCGCACTTTAATCGTCGCCCGGCCCACGGACGGGGACACAGGGAGACTCATAAAATTATGCCTGCATATTATAACGATTTTCTTATATCCGCTTTGATGCGCGTATTATATATATATATATATATATATATATATATATATATATATATATATATATAATTATTTCTTTTCATTTATTCATTTTCTGCCATCCCCGTGAGCCAAAGATAAAACAAGCGCAGAAATTGATCCATCGTTAAATATTAATGTTTACTTATATATATATACATGGTCTATAATCTTATCCCATTGTTAACGGTCATCTTTTGCGACTATATATCGTATATGTACATGAACATCTCTTGACAGTTTGTATAAACACGCACTCAACGACTGCATAGACATTCGAGTGAACGAACGATGTGAATTCGCGATTCGCAGTGAAATTATAACGAACGATATTATTGCTTTTTTCAGTGATAAGATTACAAAAAAAAAAACAGATACGACCGATCGTTGCATTGTCGCCTGGAATTAGAGCTGCAAACTTTGACGGCGGAACTCGGGGCAGCCACGAACGCTAACAAAAACGACATAAAAATTATGAAATCCATTTCCGAACGATATATGCCATAAACAAATGTCTACGCGCCAAGAATTCACATTCCTCAGCTATAATTCTGAGGACAAAAAAATCTTTTATCCGCCCACCCCCCTCACCCCGCCCCACAACGCGAAAAGTAGCAATAAACGTTTCGTCCCTCCACACTCGTACAGTACACACCGATGATATTTCCAGAGTCCGAGCGTCCGGCTAGGAGACCCATTCCCCGCTCTCCCCACCCACCCCCCCCCGATCCCGGCCGATAAATGTACTTAATAAATTCTTCATTCGCGCGGAGATAACGCCGATCGTTCGCGCGATTTTACGAGCCCCCGCCGACGCCGCGGGCATCGTATAACGGACAATGGATTTTATTTCGGGCGCGCTCGCCCCAGAATTTGTCAGCTATTTTATGTACTCTTTTCCTTCCTTGTAATCGACGCATCCGTTCGACCGCACGCGGTTTTTATTACATTAGCTTGCTTAATGTTTCGTGGATTTGTTTATTCGTAATGTGTTTGCTTAGTGGAGGATTTGTTTTTTCGCATTGAAACTGCATCCATCCGTACTTTAGGAACCGAGCGTAGCACGTAATACATCCGCGATTACCGTCCCCTTTCTCCTTCTCGCGACCACCAATTCTCGTCAATTGAACGCGCTGAAAAAAAATCGAACGACATAACGTTGTTCGTGCGCGTGCAAGAAAAATTTAATCGCCCCTTCGTAATGTAAATAATTATTTCGTAATTTATACAAGCCAATCACGAGCAAGTCAGCTTCGAAACCCTTGGGATTTCGATTCATCAAATTGCATAAATTCCAGCGTCGATCTTAAATTTATCTCGACGAAATCGTGACATTCTGCACCCAAGTTTCTCTCTCTCTCTCTCGCTCTCTTTATAGTGTAAACGCCTAATAAGGGTCAGTCATCGGTAACTTTTATTCAACGGCTGTACTTGATTCGCTTCTCCGCTTCGCCCCAGCCTTACCGTGAAATCGGTGTCACTCGAGCGACTTATATATTCAAAGGTTCGACGCCTCGCGTGGCGTTATATATATATATATATATATATATATATATATATACACTCTTATCTTTTTCTGTCAATACCATGCGTATCACACGTATAGAGGGCGTGGAATATCGGCGCGCTCTTGATTTTATTCCGCTCAGCTATTATATTCAGATACATCGCCTATTTTAAGCAGCTTCACATTTGGCGGATCGGTTTCGGATGATTCTACTTAAAGGATAGTGTAGGAGCCTATTCGCTCAAGAATTGATAGAATTATTGGCCTCTTTATACAAATATATGTTTTTCTCGTGAATATTGTCGGCTAACCAAAAAACATATAAACTTTTAACAACGATGTAATTTGCGCACAATTAAATCTTTAAAGTCATTGACACCGCATTCGGATAACCTTAAGGTTTAAAAAAAGTCGACCATTCTCTATAAGATCAAAAATTACTTAAATTTGATCCAGCTCAGTAGGTTAACTTCCTCCAGTTTTTAATTAAATAATGAAACGAGCTTATATGCAAGTAATTTTCTAATTTCATTACGAGAGCCTGGGAAATTCACTGTACAGATGGCTTTTAGATGTGCAGGTAACACCGACATTATTTCCAACAGATATTCTTATTGAATTAGCTCACTGAATTCTTATCATAAAAATTTTTTACTTATTGATTGTACTTCGTCTTTCAATTGTATCACAAGGACAGATTACACTAATATCACGAGACCAATCCCAACTTCTCGAAAACGTCAACCCGAGCAATAAATAAGTACTTCCTCACTTGTTCGACGTCCCTGGGTAAAATTAAGCATATTTATTTCAATCAAATTCCCATCGTTCGTACGCGCCGATAATTTCCAATCTTTCACACGAGGCCTTCGAATCGTCGCCCTTCGCGATCGCACACGCGCCATCGCATCGCGAATCCGAATGGAACATTCATCGATATCGATCTCGCGAGACGCTCGCCCGCGTCCACGCGTACCGGGCGCGCGTAAGCGGCGATACGTATACAATACACACAATCCACAAGAGGGCGCGGAGCGGGCGCAGGAGGCGACTGGTAAGTACATATATATATATATATATATGGGGAGTCGGAACGCTCGCTCGCTCCGAAGTTCAAGGCTAAGCGCAAAAAACAACGCCGCGACGAGAGGTCGACGCGCCGTGGGCCGCGCGTCGCGTCGTCTCTCCGCGCCATTGCCCGCGCCGCGCGGCGATCCGATGTACACACGGGGATGGGAGAGGGAGCGGGAGAGGAAGACAGATAGAGACAGAGAGACAAGAGAGAGAGAGAGAGAGAGAGAGAGAGAGATGAGAGAGAGAGAGAGGAAGAGAGAGAGAGAGAGAGAGCGAGAGGGCGCCGACAACGGTATCGCGTGCGGTAATACACCTCTCGCCGCTCTTTCTCTCCTCGTGCTCTCCTTTCTTTTCTTTCGCGTCGTCTGGTGATGCCATCCGCTCATATCCCCCCCCGCCCCGCGCCAACGAGAACCGAGCGCGCGTCGTGGTCGCGCGGAGACGCACTCGCCACGCCGTCTCATGGGCCAGGGGCGGCGGCACGGCGGCGGGGAGGGGGCGGAGGGCGGAAACGGGTAGCTACCAGTGTTGGATCTCGCGCGCGCTCGACGACGCGGCCCCGCCGCTCGGCCGCCCGTGCGAGTTTTCCCCGCGCGAACGCCGCCAGACAGACGATCGCTCGCGGCCGACTTTGGAATCCCCGGAGGAGGATCGCGGCGCGCCCGCGCGCGCACACGCGTCCGTGCCCGAGTGCCCCGTCCCTGTACATAAACATACGCGCGAGACCGGCGGAATTTCGCATTTGCGGAACGTGGCGGCGGTTGGAAGTCGCTGGAATTTCGCGACAAAAAGCGGAGCGGAAGAACGGGGGGGGGGGGAGAGAAAAAACGAAGCGTAAAGAGAATGAGGGAACGTAGCAGGTGTCGGGATGAAATTTTCATGACGCGCCTGCGTGTAGCGCCGAGCAATGCCGTTAATAGCGAGATTTTCTATAAAAGGAGCTCTTCAACGCCCATTACACGGACGCGCGCGTAATATCTGGAGGATTATGGCCGAATGACGTAAGATGATGATTTAATCGATTGTCCGATATGTGGAGTCGCATCATCGCTGCCCAAGTCCACTAAAAACTTCCTAATTTTTTTTATTATTAATTTAAATTTAGAAAACGTAAGTTCGATTCCAGCAGTTCGATATTAATACGATTGTATCAAAGTTCAAATATCGAATGCAATGATAATATATATTGTTTCAACCGATTTTTTTTAATTGAAAAAATACGAAAATATGAACTTCTCAAAGTTTATTTATTTTATAAATTTTCATTCTCCGTATAATATAATCATTAAAATCATCACTTTATTCATAAATAAAGCAATAGATGACAGTTATCATATGGTATTTATTAATACCTGTATTAGAAATTTTTCATACGTTATTTACTGATATTTAAAAAAACATTTTATAGCAATTAAATGAAAGAGATAAAAAAATTGACTAAATTAACATTTTTCTAACAAAATTATTTCCTTTTTTTTTCAGAAAAAAAAAAGTTAAATCGTTTTTTCTAAGTAAAATAATATAAACAAATGATCTCTCTTGCTCCAATATTCTTACGTAATTTCTTAAAGATCATTCAACAGTAACTACATACCAAAACGGTCGAAATAATAAATATCTATGCACCGTGAGCTTAAAATTTCGTTTAAACCCACACCCTCCTCATTTAAGATGTACAAAATTAGTTTTTAACACTGAATGCGCGAAAGTCAGTGTAAAAACATAGTTTCCGCAAGTAGTCTAGGTGAAGAGCTTAAGGCTCCTGAAATCACTTAGCGGTCGAACGTGTAAATGAACTACTTTACGTACTAAAAACATCCCCGTTAAGTTGCTTTATGCGAAATCCTAGTTAACAACTGTGCCGCACATAGAGCGCACTTATTACGCGATCTACTATTTTTTATACACGTAACCTTAAAACTTATTTAGAAAACGTGTTACGTCTGCTGTTTTCAAAAAGAAATGTACACGGCAGGTTGCCATAGATTTTTCTGCCAAACTGATTAATAAAAATTCATTTCTAATATTAATTAATTTTTATAGGTATCTAACAAGTGGGACCTACGCAATGGACAGAAGAACAATACAGCGATCCAAAGAATTAACGTCCAAACCTCATCCGCCGGAGTTTCTTCCCAGCATCGGTCCGGGCGCTCGTTTTGGCAAAAGCACACACACAGACACACAGACAGACAGACAGACACACACAGAGCCGGATACATGCCGTATGTACGTATATACAACGAACTGTAGGAACGAAATCGGCAAGGCAAGAGCGGCGCATACAACGCGCGGCAAGCAAAAAGAAACGAACGAGGAATAAAAATGGGAAGGAAAAAAAGCGCGCGAACGCTTTCGCAGCCCAAAGTCGGCCGAACAAAGAAGCGCGCCACGGGCTCGGATCGGCAGCAGCAGTGTCTGTCTGTCTCTCTCTCTCTCTCTCTCTCTCTCTCTCTCTCTCTCTCTCTCTCTCTCGCAGTCTATATATATACATACAGGTACCAGTGTGGACAGCCTCCGTATAACCGGGAGGCAATATCCATCCCTCTCTCTCTCTATCTCTCTCTCTTTCTCTCTCTCTCTCACTCACACAGACACAGTGTGCGCCTTTCAGCCCACCCCTCACTCTCCCCTGCTCATTCGTGTACACAAAAAGAGAGAGGAGACAGAGGGGGCAAGAGGTGGAGGGAAAGGGGGGCACATAGCCCACCGGATTCGCGAGCGCCCAAAAACCAGTTCTCGAAACGCGCGGGAACATCGTCGGAGGAAGGAGCGCGCGCGCCTCGGTCCATCCTCGTTATCCGCAACGTGTGTAACACTCGCGCGCGCTCACACATGTACGCGCGCACACAAATTCGGCGAAGAGGCCGATCGGTCCGGCGTGTGCTTTGCTGCCACCAACCGGTTTCTGTTGCGTCGAGTAGGCATGTCTATATATATATATATATATATATATATATATATATATATATATATACTTCGCTTCCTATGCCCGAAAGGGCCCCCTTTCGCGAAAACCGCGCACTCCGATGAACAGCCGATTCGAACGCGCTCACAGACACACACATGCTCACAGGGAGAGAGAGAGAGAGAGAGGAGAGAGAGAGAGATATGAGACACGATAACCACGATCCCTCGAGCACCTCTCCCCTACTTTGAGGATTTCGCTATGCACGGAATTGCAGACACGATCAACCACATCCTCCTCTTTTCCACCTCTCCCCTCTTTATTTCGGCTATGCACGCGGTTGTTACACCATCGCAGCCGCGCCTCTTCTACGTTTTGGCGGTAAAAGTATTGTGAAAGAGATAGGTAGAGAGGGTGGTGGAAGGGGGGAGAGAGTGAGACAGAGAGAGAGAGAGAGAGGGAGAGAGTGAGAGGGGCGTCACTTTGCGTTCCTTGGCCTTTTGTATTCCCTGTATTTATACAAGTTCAGTTTTAAGAAGACGGTGAATGTTTGTGTACTTTCGCGTATAGGCCTGTCAGTACTGTGTTGCAGTATTGCCTAAATGGTTGAATTTCAAATTTTTCGTTCCTAAAGACTTTCTGCATAATGCAAATCCAGCTATAAATATAGAAACGCCTATTCGGAAACGTAATCTGATGTAATTTACACTTATACAATGGGAACGAAAAAGTGCATAGACAATGCTAAGATTATCGTAGACGAACCGCTATGGGACATTAGCACGCGAAAGCCTTATTAAAAAACTTGAGTCTGAGAAAATAATTAAGTTTAATAATTAAAATAATAACAGCTAAGGAAGCCTAACCTGAGAAGTTATACTTAAAAGACCGTAAACTTGAACAGCTGAGAGAACTTTGGCACTGGGAATTGAAAAAAGTACACGCAATCGTCGTATTCAACGAGTAATCCATATCCCTAGGAGACTGCATTAGCTGTTGGTGGTTTGACCTCACCAGGCCGCCTCTCGGCATTGCGCAACAATCGCAAAAATATGACCCGCCTCGCCTCGACCGTGTGTGTATATATATATATATATATATATATATACAGTTTTAATATACGACCCGTGGGCGTATAGGACTGCCCGCGAAAAGACCGGCCCCCCGGCTCTTTCACCTGGCGCGCGCGCGCGAACAAAGACCGAGAGAAGCGGATAGACCGCGCCCGCACGCACGCACACGCGCGGACACAGACAAGAGGGCAGATTCGATCGGGGGGAACAGGTAGATTGTATATATATATATATATATATATATATATATATATATATATATATCGGAAAGCGCGCGACTATTAATGCCTCGTATATAGTAGCTGCGTTCTAGGGCAGTCGATCAAAGCGGCGCGCGCCGCGCGGACGGAGAGAATTTTGGCGTCGAGAGGAGCCTCGGAGAGGTGGGGGGGGGGGCTTGTGGAGAGCGACGCGAGCGCTTAACAAAGAAATCGGGGACCGGCGCGGTCGCGTCGGTCGGTCGATTGCCCCTCGGTAGGTGGTCCGGCCCCCCTCCCCCTGGCCCTTCGAAAGGAGTGCAAGAGGGAACGTTCTTTCCTCCCACCTCCCCCACCCAGTTCTGCACCCGCTGTCTCTTTTATCTCTCCCCCCCACCTCTCTCTCTCTCACTCTCTCTCTCTCTCTCTCTCTCTCTCTCTCTCTCTCACTCGCCCTATCTTTCCTTCTCGCGCGATTGCGCCGTAAATCTGAGCCGGACGCGCCGCCACTCTCGGCCGTTACGTCTTTGTTTCGGCGGATCAACTGACTCTGCCCCCACTCCCCCCGCCGACCCGCTCGCTGCCACGCTCGCTCGCACTCTCGCCCGTTCTCGCTCTCTTCCTCGCGCCCTCGCCACCTTGGATCTCTGGTTAAATTTATCTTGGACCGAGGCAACGGTCTATTCGGGTATGTCGAGCCTTTGTAATTCCGCTGTTTGGGTGCATGTTTCTCGCGTTCAAAATTTTTACGGCGCGGCACGTTCCGATCCACTGTTTAAGTAATGCTCTGCAACGCAAAAATCAAAAAGCGTCCTCGGCATTTTTTTTTTTCGTGCGTCTCGCACAGGAAAACCGGACGGTGAATTATTTTATTAAGAATTTTAGCCTTCCTTTTCGGAATTTACAAATAATCCGGTGTAAACGTACTGTAACAATAGATATTACATAAAACCATATGTAACCGAACGAAGGACATCCGTTTAAAGGTGAAGCAAAACTTGATTGCACTTTAGAAAGAATTTTTGATTTTTGCATATACTAGATCGATGGTAATAGTATTAGAAACTCCCAAAGAAGCTAAATTGACAGACAAACTACCCCTTTGGTTTCGAAGTAAATTATTTATTACAGAATAAAATTCAGGTAATCGGTTTATCGTTAGTTTGTACCCTCTGTCGCTAGTTCAGCGTTTTAAATTAAATTCTTTGAAAAAAATCTCCTTAAAATAAGAGTGCGATCATCTATTTTTCGCCAACATGTATCGGTCAGTTTAAATCCTTGAACTTAGAGATCAAACTTTGAACACAACTTTGTACAAATAAATAAATAAATATATAAATAAATATAAATATATATATATATATATATATATATATATATATATATACATATACATATAGGAAAAAATCCGCGACGGGGACGATTATTCTCGCTTCAATTCGATATTACCATATAGTCCATTTAATAATTTCTCTGAAAAAATTATTTCAGTAATACTCATATATACAGAAAGATCTCTCTTATCTCTTATTATACATACAAAAGAATCTCTCTTATACTTGAGGAGAAGAAGATAAGAAAAAACGATAGGTGTAAATAAATTTTTCGAAAGGAATGAGAGAGAGAGAGAGAGAGAGAGAGAGAGAGAGAGAGAGAGAGAGAGAGAACCTTACCTATGCACGGCAAATAATTTGTCAAGTTAATCCAAGGACTAAATGGTAACGCGGCACCGAAACACGACTGATTCGATTTAATCCGGAAAGTGCGCGCTAAACACCGTGCATCTGAAAATACTATATATATATATATATATATATATATATATATATATATATATATATATGCATTAGTGTGCTGAGGTACGAGATCCTCCCGGCGTCTCCGAAGCCGCCTTCCAACCCCCACCCGGCTTTCACCCGCTGCTGAAACTAATTAATACAGCGAGTTACGCGCTCCGTCCTCGTCTACCGCACTTTAATACCGCCTTCATCCCCCTTTTCACACCCCCGTTCCCGCATCGCGGGTCGCTTACCGCGCGGCTTCTACTTCTTCTTCTACTTCTTCTTCTTCTTCTTCTTCTTCGTCTCCGTTCCACGAGCGCGGTATACAACATCGCGGCAAGCTTTAAGAGTGTCGGAGCGAGATGGGAGAGGGCGGGGGAGGAGACGACGCCGGCATCGCATCGCCGCAGCCGCGCCGTCTCCGCCGAGTTCTCGCGGGTCAATTTAAATTAGCATTCGGGAAATCGAGTGCGCCACCGGCTCATTGTGTGCTTATAGGCTCGCGCGCTCCGTGCTGAGAGAGAAAGAGGGGGGGAGGCTCGCTCTCTCTCTCTCTCTCTCTCTCTCTCTCTCTCTCTCTCTCTCTCTCTCTCTGTCTCTCCCTCTCACTCAGGAGAACGGCTAAATTTAAATGGGGGACGAACACGGCGGAGAGTGGGAGGCGAGCTTTGCGAGGGAGATCTCTCCTCCGACCCCCGTCCTCCGTCTTGCACAATGCAATCAGCACATAGACGCGGCGCTAAACTCGGAACATGTTTGTTTAGCCTTTCGAGCTGCAACTCCTGCGCGATGGGGGAGGGGCGGGGGGGGGGGGGAGAAGGATCGGAGGTGTTGCCCAAGAAGTTAAGTCTTGGAAACTCTCTACGGCTTTTAAAGCGGGAGAAACGTTAAATTTGCACGAGGGAAACCGTGTATTATCCGTAGCGTTCGCCCCGACGGGAGAGAGAGAGAGAGAGAGAGAGACAGACACGAATTAGTCTTTATTTTTTTCCTCGATTTCGCGATGTTTCGCCATTTTTACCGTTAAAAGATTGTGTTTATTGTTTAGTTAACATACATGGGCGATCGAAGGGACGTTGTTACGAAACGAGGGGGGGGGGAGAGACAGATACATAAACAGATATATGTTGCAGCATTTAGGCAACCTCAAACATGCTGAAACTGAATAAATGCTGAAAAATTCACAATTTGGAGGTCGGACTATGTAACCTTTTGATCCGCCCCTCCTAAAAATCCTTCGAATTCCGAACCCGATAAGATTCGATTACAGCTTCAGTATGAATTCGAATGAATTATCTTATCCGAGCCGAGTTTCGTTTATCAGATAAGCGCCGTCGCGTGTCCGCATGAGTTTTCAAGAAAAGTAAAAAAAAAAAAAAAAAAACAGACCGATTAGAATTTTCTACATAATTTATATGTAGAACTGCTCGAAAATTTAATTACGTTATGAAATTAAGGCACCGCCGCGCCCGGCACACGACTTGACTGTAAACAATGCGTATCGCATTCTAATGTCTCGACTGCGCAATTGGCCGGATTGCCCCCGTCGCGCCGAGCCTCGGAGGCATTTATTCGCTCGGCAACTCGAATCCGACCTGTTTTAATATCTTATCGATTGGTTAAAAGGCCACTTGCCTGTAAATGGACTGTGAAAAAGGACGAATTTTCAACGCGGATCTTACTCGTTTTGCTCGAAGTTTGCGCGAGGTGCGGCACGCGAGCCGAAAGTTCGACTTTAGGCATTGTGAGTTTGTCTCGGACGAAATGCAAGTCGAGCGAGCGAGATGATATAGTATATACAACTAATGAAACTATTATAAAATATCCGTGTGTATGCGTGTCTGTAGGCTCCGAGGCTTTTTTGTCAAAGAGCTTTTTTTTTCCACCGAAAGAGAGGCAACGAGGGTCAGCGTACGTTCCTCGGCCAATGGAGAGAAAAAAAAGACTCGACGGTGAGTGAGGCGAGGCTGGGAGGAGAAAGAGAGAAATGAATCGCGAGCCCTGTGACTTGATGGGAAAAGCTTTTTTGCGAGATTTGGGCAGGAATCGATCCTCCTCCTCCTCCCCCCCCCTTCACTCGCCAAGCGTTACACACACGCGCGCGCGCGCGCGGACTTTTGCGATTTCACGCCTTGTCAACGGAGGCGTTGCATTTTTTGCTTTTTTCATACGCCCAAGCGCGATCCTCGCGCAGATTTATGGGATCTTTCCGCAAGATCGAGCATTAGTCGCGCAAAATTTTTGGCGGAAAACCTTTTTTTCCCTTCACCGGTTCACGCAAAGATGGATTTTAAAGTGTTGACAAACGTTCCCTTTGAACGTTCAGAATTGCAGCGGCCAGGAATTGGTGAAACAGTTTTTGGTCGTGATGACAAATAGAAATATATAGCGGACTAACTTTTGCAAGCAACTTTAGATATTTTCTTTAATGTTTTATACTGCGTAGAAATTGTGCATATTGTGGTTGCAGGACAGTGTAATATTTATTTATTTATTGATTTTTTAATGGCAACAAAATATAGATACATTTACATTAAAAGAATCCTTATAAATCTGAGAATACCGTCTATAATAGTTTAAATTTCTGGATCCTATTTTGTATAGTACAGTTCACATTATAAAGACTTCACAAAAAAGAAATATAAAACGGAAAAAAAAACATTTCAATTATCGAATGACAATTATGAAATATTTTCCATTATATAGAGGCTAAATTTTTATCGTAATAATTAAGTAACCAAAGGCGATCGAACGATATCTCAATGTTAATTTTAAAAGTCACAGATTTTCAGTGAATTGTCTCTGTAATACTGTTATTACTGACAACATTCGAGTTCGACGATAATGTAAAATTTGCACGGGCCTCCGCCTAAATCTCGTCTCAATTCCTAATGTAATAAAGAGCGATAATGCGATGAAAATAGAGCCAATGAAATCCGCGCCATCAGAATAATCCATCAAAATTTCGCAGTCTTGCTCAGAAATTCCCCGTCAATTTCTTTCCCGGCTCTACGCGCACAGCCAGATAACCCACGATAAATCCATGCGGACACTTTACGCCCGCATAAAAGAGAGAAATTGAAGAGTGTGCGAATAAGAGAAAGAGAGAGAGAGAGAGAAAGAGAGCTCTCGGTATCGTTCATATCGATAGTTGCACCCAAGCCCCCCTCTCCCATCTCCCATGCGCCTTTACGACGTCTTCAATCACTGCGGCTCTTGGTCGAGGGCGATCGAGCTCACTTCCAACCCCTCCGACCCCTTAATCCTACCTACTTCTCGCTTTTTCGTTTTTTTTTTTTTTTTTTTTTTTGCCAAGCGCGCACGATGCGAAGACAACTCCCGAGCTTTCTCGCACCGCTAATCTTTACACACCGCTCGCCAAGTTGGGAAATTTCACGACTACTCTGCGTCACGGGTACTTGTTATATTGGTTCACGAAAACGGCCCCTTTTTCGCATTGACATGAAATATGATGTGAAAAACAAAAAAAAAAAAAACCATCGTGAACTTTCATCGCGCGTTGCCGACCTTACAGCCCGAATTCTTTTTTACTATCTTTCCCTCAGCACTGTATCGCTAGAGACGAGACAAAAACGAAAAATCGTACCGGATAATCCCAAGCCCTATACCTATATATCCCCCTAACGTCATCAGAAATATCTATATACATATATATTTTTTTTTGTGTTCGGTCGCGCGCGCGCCGCAGACACCCGCGCGGCCCGACCGCGAGGTGATCCGTTTCAATTAATAAAAGCCCGGTGCGTGGGGATGGGGGCAGGAGGGATTATATAACGGGCTCGCCACGCCGGTGGTCCGCCGTTTTCGGCGTAATTAACGATTATTGCACTTTCACCCTATTGGTGATTAAAACTTTTGCGGTGGATCATACATGGATATATATGGTATATTTATAGGTGTCGATGGTTGGCTGAATTTGTCACCCCTCAGTTTTTCCTCTCATCTCTCTTTCTCTCTCTCTCTCTCCCTCTCTCTTTCTCTAGCAGCTTAGAACCTCCTTATTGAAAAATCCAATCTGTTTTGAAATTGTATATGAAAAATCAACGTGTACTATATCAAATTATTAAAATGCTTGTATTAATTTATAACAATAAGATTAATAAAATATATATAACCATGAGCCTAATTTTGAAATTGCATTGTAATTAAAACTGTTTATTTCAGTGTAAGCCAGTGTAAAGTGCGACATAAGTTGCATCTCTTTTATATAATGAACAAGTAAAATTTAAGTATAGTTATTGATTAAAGCTTAATTAAATTTTTACAGTCAAAGATAAATATTTTTACCACTTTGTAATTTTCATAAAACCAAAACATTAAATTAAGAGATGCATACGCAGGCTCTCCATAAATAACGTAATTTTTTTTTTTAAAAAGAGTTTAATAATTTCATACACTATGTTTACATGGAATAGAGAAGGGGTAATTTATCTTTGATAAGAAGTAACTATTGAATAATAATGATTCATGTTTTACGATGCACAGCTTTGATATTGCACAGTTGTAATAAGTAAATGAATTACGAGAATAAATAATGTGCAATAAGTATACATCTCTTTAGAAATTGCAAATTTGAATACAAAAAGTCCTGATTCATTTCAAATTTCTTAAAAGAAAACTTGAGGTAGAAACATTAGCACGAAAGAAAACCGAAAATGGAAAGGGGCAAAAGAAGGCTGGAGAGATATTTGTTCAGGAACGCGTTCAGTTTTATGCTTTAAAAATCCCAAAAACAAAAAGCGACCCGAAGGAAAAATCCGACTGTTTGTGGAAGAATGCGTTAAAAGACGATCGAACAATTTCTCTGTACGAGGAACAGTTGGCCAACAAAAAGTTTCTCATGCGCGTTGAAAAATGTAGATTTTTCTTATGTAAAGTGGACAACGGAAAAAGAAATGGACAATATAAATGAATGATTGCATTGGCGTTAGAAAAACATTATTAACGAATCAGGTTAATCATGAGATAATCCGTTGAAGCTGTATCGAGTGAAGCATCCATAATCATCGGAATAATTTTCCACTTGGGTAAGTTTAAAAAATTAAATTATTAATCCAGTGTCATAAACATAAACGACTCTATTATTATGAAGATATAATTATCTTTAATATATATATATATATATATATATATATATATATATATGTATAGAAACTTAAGGAAGATCGAGGGGAAGAACTCAAGACAAAAGTTGAAAATTGCCTGGGGGAGGGTGTCGAAAACTCTCCATTTTATTTCCGCGTAACACTTATAAAATGTTGCCTTACAGCTACAATGTCCACAGTTTATACATAGTTCTAAAAAATTCCCAACGTAACGAAATCCCGCGGGGACGGAGAGCCGAGCTTGAAAATATCAAAGGATCATTATACATATACATTACACATCTATGCCACCCTACAATAATTCTGCGCTAACGATCGCACAAGCCCGTATAGGTTGGCTGGCGAGAGTGATATATATATATATATATATATATATATATATATATATATATAGATAGATAGATAGATAGATAGATAGATAGAGAGAGAGAGAGAGAGAGAGAGAGAGAGAGAGAAGAAAAGATGACGAGGAAAGGGCTTTCCTCTTACATCTTGTCGTACAAGCCGTCGTCCAGCGATTATCCGTATAGAAAATGGGGTGGAGTTGGGGAGGGAGGTGGGGGGTGAGAAGAACCCTGCGCACAGATAAACGCCGGATCAGCAGCTAAGGCTGATGCGGTGCGGTATCTATATAGAGAACCGTCGCAACGGCCGTTACGCCCAGCCATGCCCTGCCTCTCCGCCCCGTGGGCCTTCTGCCAGCAGATCCTTTTTTTTTCTTTTTTTTTTTTTTTTTTAATGCGACACGCGAGGGGATTTTCTTCTCGATAGGCCATTTGTTAACTTGCCGGAGAAGAAGACTGGAGGGGCTAGAACGGCGAAAAGCTCGCGCGAGGAAGCGCGAGAGTTTTTTTCCTCTCGTATTGCAGGAGGGGGCGAGTATACGAGTTTGTCTATATATATATATATATATATAGAGTTTACGATAGAAATAATACATTGCCAGGATGCGAGGATCGAGAGCAAATCGCCACCCCTACGCCAAAGAGCTAACGAGCGACAAATTAAAATCAAGTTAGAGAATTGGTGAACGCCGGGAATTTCCAAGCAGTGGCGGCGTCTCTGAAGGGATTTTGCTTCATGATCATTACAATTTTTTTTTCTTGCTATAATTTGTACGGAATAACAGTTGTAGCTCTCATATGCTCAAAGCGAGAAAGCGAAAATTTACATATATACATATATACACACATGTATATCTTTTATTTAATATACAAAAATACGTGCAAAAAAGGCATTATTTAGGAATAATAACTGGTAATGACTGGTAAAGATATAAAAAAAAAACACCCGTAAAGTGCTCGTGCGATCTCGGCATTTCAGCTCGGACGCCACGTTTCCATCTACCACTGCGCACGGAACCGCGCAATTTCCGAATTAGAAAAATCGATGTAGCCCTTTACATGCGCGGCGCGCCAACGAGATTTTCTACAAAGGCGCGCAAAAGGCGTATTAGGACATTATCACCTCTCGATCTCGGTTCGCAACTTTCTAACGGAAGTTAGAAGATCGATCGATCATCGGAGGCGCATTAAAAATGCCGTTATTTCGATAAATGTCCCTGTCGTGTAAAAATGCCGAGAAGAATGGACGATGATAAGATTGGTTATGAGCGATTGTCTGTGAGTATATATATATATATATATATTTGTACGAATCCAGTTTTGATATTGGAAGGAGAAACGAGGACAGAAATTAGCGATAGAGATAGTAAACACAGGCCAGTTATGCCAACGTTTGTGTAGGTAACGCCGGTGCTAGTGCCGGCTCAATTTTGTTTTTATGCTCCCGCGCCGAGAGGCGGCAATTTTCTAATTGAATGACGTTATTCAGCCTAGAACGGGGGGGAGGGGACGGCGGGGCGGGGTCGACGGATATCCGTTCACGGTGCCAAGTCTTCTCTTTCTTCTTTTTTTTTTGATCCTCGCACTCGCGGCCATTCATTGCGCTTCGAATCGACGCGCCATTGGTGTGGATTTATTTTATTTCCGCGATAGCGCGTGTCCGCCGAAGTTTTTACCTGAAATTATATAAACATACACATACACGCATACATACGTACGGGCGCGCGCAAAAAGCTCAACTCGTGATTGCTCAACCCGATAATTTATATAGTACATTTTTTTTTGCTAAAAAAAAGCACATATTTACTCTTTAAGTTTATCTTCTTTTGATAAGAAAACTGATGCTTACTTTCGCTTTAATAAAATTCAATCGAATATTCAGAATCTCGCTCGCTTAATCCGCGGATTTTCGATTGCGCGCGTCTGTCAGCTCCTTTTCGCGACGTTTTATTAAAAGCCCCATCAAACGCGGATCTTTTGAATTGGGACGGATATTAAGAAAATGCCATGACGTATATTTAAAAATCGATACGCTCGTGTTGCGCGCGTTACTCAAATGAATATCGGATAATCCAAACGCAAACCCATTAAAGCAAAGCATTTCACCTGAAACTACTTCTACATCAAATTATTCTGAAAAATTGATTCCACGCACACATACACACATACTTTACATATATATATATATATATATATATATATATATATATATATACACATATATATATATATCGGAGACTAGATAAAGATTACGGAGCCAGTCTATTTAATATCCCGCCTGTCAAATCGCCCCTTAAACACGTCCTGGGGAGTTTACGAACGCTTCCGCGGCAGCTGATGCCCGGGATGCGGTCGGAAGCGAGAGTCTCGTCCACACCTCGTAAAATCAATCATCGGCTCATATACATATATGAACAACTTCGTGTTCGCGCGCGTCATTACTCGAGTTGGAATTCCATGTTATTTACGAAGGATGTTGGGTAAAGGGGGGATATAGAAGATAGATAGATTGATAGACGAATGTTGTTATTTTCTGAATATTACGCTGTGCTGTATTAAAATCGTAAGGATCCGATGGGTCAAAACTTTTCAAAGACTCGGCCATCGTAACGACGCTTACAAGCGATGGCGATAGAGAATGTAGAGAGAGAGAGAGAGAGAGAGAGAGAGAGAGAGAGAGAGAGAGAGAGAGAGAGGAAAAAACATCGTAACGCACAGCAATGGTATAACTGTGGTGCTTTTTGCAGTAAGCTAAAAAATTCATATCGATCAGATGGCAATAAATAATAGTTCGCATATACATAAACGAGACGGCGCCCGTAGCAAAAAGTGCGACACATTCCCGATTTTAATTTATACGTATAAAAAGATTTTATGTACCCGCGGGTCTACAGTACTTCAAGAAAATTAATGTCAAAGACGCGCTTGAATGAGCAGCGCGTATGCGCAAGTGCGCGCAATTTTTAAATCGGCTAAGGTATGCGCTGGTTGGTCGGCAATAACCAAAAAAAAAAAAAAAAAAAAAAAAAAAAATGAGTTACGGACAGATATAAAAGTATTGGCCAACGCGCGCCGCGACCCATAGCGATAAAGCGTGCGACTTGTCGCGCGGCGCGTACTGCTCGAGTGCGCGGTAGAAGAGCTATTTGGTAATTAATGAATTTGCGTCATTGCTTGAAGAAAGGCTTATGGATTGATCGATGGGGGAGACTCCGAGGGACTCCGTCGCGTAAACGAGATTGGCCAGCTGTGGCAATGCGTCCCCTATTAACAGTTTTTGAGAACAAAAGATCCCTGACTACGGTGATACAGATACAGAGAAGGTTACGCTTGCAAGATACTTTATGCGCGTGCCCACCGATTATCTCTGCATTAGCAAGTTCGATCGTTTTTTGTATAGATTAGAGTGTGCTCCTGCCAAGACTGTTTGAAATCTAGGATAGAGCCGAACTACTGGATTTTGAATATGAGCATTTGATAATAGTGGACGTTCCGTTGAACGACGTTACAAAAAAATCCAAAGACGATTGCTTTGGTTACAAATGCATCGAGGGAAAATACCAGCTTGAAGTATAAAATATAGGAAAAAAGACATTTGAAGTAAAACTTATAAATATATAAGTATAAGTATATGAGCTTTTAAAGCCCACGTGATTCGAAGCTATAATAGGCATTGTGTACAAAACTCAAATTCAATGACCGTAGGATTACAATGAATCTATGGTTATGGTTGATCAAATGAGATCAAATTTGAGGATGTTACGGTTAAATACATTTTTCATCGTATCAAAAAAGGAAAATCACTTTGAACATTTAGAGAAACTTTTATAAATATATTTCTGAAGCTACATTAAATCAGAACTACGAGAGGCCATATTATATATATATATATACAGAGTTGGCCTGTTTACGCATTAAACTGGAATTTTCCCTCCCTGGTACACGTATCAAGTATAACCTGAAAGAGAGAGAGAGAGAGAGAGAGAGAGAGAGAGAGAGAGAGAGAGAGAGAGAGAGATGGAGGGTGGGAAGAACTAAGGGTAAGGGGTGAACTCGCTAAACCAGACCTGATGGAAAACTACATTTACGTAACGAGCGCGCACGCGGAGAAGAAAGGTCTCCCCCCCCCCAGGAGAGACCGCCCAGAGGAGTTCTCCTCGGGATGAAAATCAACTTTCTCGGATTTCAATGAATGAACGAGAGAAAAAAGCCGTCTTATCGACCGCTTAACAAGGTCTAATATTTCTTCCACTTTTAATTAGAGAGCAGAAGGCGAGAAGGCCACTCTGGGCGTAGAAGAAAGGAATGCTGGTACTTTTTATGGGCTGCCTCTAGTGCGCGTGCCGAGCCAGAGACGAAATCGAACGGACGTGAAATCTGAAAAACTACGGGAGCGCGCACCGAGACTGTTAGGAGCTGCGGAATGCGAAATGTCCCAAGGTTCAAGCCGAGCCGCTTGTCAGAATTGTTCATTCTGTTCAGTCCTAATTTCAAGCAAGCTTCAATGTTTACCCGATCAGTACGTTCAGATGTACTTCCGACCGTATTATATTATATAATATATGTATACATAAATTTTGAACTATCTCGCTTATTTGTTGACCGCGGGGTTCCTACTGTTGAAGGCTAAGTACCGACATTATTGTTCCGCGATACATCGCTCCAAGCCAAGAGAAACTCTTCTCGGATAAGCGACGAGAGAAATGTGTTTCCGATATCGACTCTAAATAAATATCACCGGTATCCGAGTTCCAGCTCCATTCCGGACGCGACCAATATCCTAATATCGCGGCAATCGACCTCAACGAACGGACCAATGGAAAAGAAACGCGGAAATTTTCGAAGCGATCGAGGGCTATGCCACGTTCTCCAAGATAATATAAAAGACACACGCCCGTTCGTGCCTCGCGGCTATCTTTTTTTTTTTTATTTTTTTTTTGTCGATAGCTTATTATACACGCAGACGCGAACCAGTCATTTCAGCAGCTGTTCGCGTCAGAGGCGAATCGGCAACGGCAGACATATAGCGAAGTGTATATATATATACACGCGCGCGGCTCTCGCGTCCATACTAAAGGAAGGTTGAGGTTGCTCGTCTGGCCGACCACGCGGAATACATATATATATATATATATATATATATATATATATATATATATATATATATACACGTTGCCTGTCTCACAACCGCTAGCCGGCCTGAAAATAGCAGTGGCACTCACTGTCTGGCTATGTGCCCCGCGACCTCCCTCCGCACCCCCCGCCCCCCGCCCCCGCTACACGCTGCACGTCTACTCTCGTTTGCCTATCTGTCCATCCATCTGCCGCGATGTTCGCGGCTGCTCTCTGCCGTTAGCGCGTGCGCGTATTCATCGTCGAGTTATCCGACCGTATTACGCTCGCGCACACGTAGCCCTCCAACGCGAGAGAAACGATTGGCTATGCTTCTGTCTCTCTCTCTCTCTCTCTCTCTCTCTCTCCCTTGCGCTCTCGCGAAGACACTCGTTTAACCCTTTATACAGCATATTGATAGTAGATGAGTAAGTTCGCATGAGGAGCTTCGGTTCATTCGATAGATGACGTTATGCGCGAGGGGTGCGGGGGCTTTTTGAAATAATCCGCCGTCACGTATGGGACGTTCCTCAGCGAGCTATTTTTTCAGGCTTGGCAGCTGTTGAAGGTGTCTTGTTGTAACGATAGGAGGGCATCGACAAAAGGCGGAAGTTGATACTGATTCCTACATTAAGTGGCGTAAACTCAATATATCTCAAAAAGCTTCATTTTTATCGAAAAAAATTTTCCGACTCTCATAATAGTCTTACTTTGGCGGTATAGGAGATTTACTAAAAACACAACTTGATTCTTAAAGAAATTCGAAATGCAAATTTCATACAGCCGATTTCAATCTCAAAATTTTTCAAAATAAAAAATTTTTTTTTATTTCTTTCAAGTTTTTTCTACAATCATTTTATTTTGATTAGCACAACGACATGCGAAACGCGAACTGCAATTATTCTCATAACTGTTTGATTTTATGTTACGTTGATTTGACCATTCGAAAACAGCGACTGGACGAAGAGTTGCGCATCATACGATTGTTTTACGGCCGACAAGTGTCAGATTCGATTTATGCCCGAGAAATAATAAAGTTTCTTCGGATGCCAATTTTTACAACGTTCTTAAATTTATCGCGTCCCCCTCCCGCCGCCCGTAATCGATACATCGAATGAAAAACAGAATTATATGCATTTTTTGTTGGAGAAACGTTGCGTAAAACGCGAGATTATTTAGTTTTTACGATTTGTAAATTTTCCGATCCAGCGCATCAAGTCCTCCATTTGAAATTTTCGTATGCAAAGTTTTTCTTGTAGTAAAAATTCCACTCTCTAAAATTCATAGTTGCGAGACGATCTAATGAACTCGGCAAGTTTCAAAGTTCGATTTTACAAAAATGTCGCTTTGTCTCCTTGTTTTTGGTGCCGATTTTCTGGATTAAAGAGTGATAGTCAAAAAACGATCCACGCAAGGAAGAGGAGGAGATAAAAATACAAAAATGACACAGGATTTTCATTGAATTTCATCTTAGATTTTAGAAAATAAAGAAAAAAACAGTAAAGTTCAGAACAATTTGGGCACTCGAATTTGTACGAATAAATTGCAAATTGTAGAATGTGATGAGAAAATTGTGATTGTTACCTTTACACGTCATCCCGTAGACTCTGGCTGATGAAAAAAAAACCACTCACCTTTAAAAGAAAAATAAACGTATTTTAATTTCAGATACAAATTAATGGCGTTTGTTCATTATTTAAAAAGTATAATTATTAATATTTGTGTAATAACATAATAAGCGCATGCTAATTTTAACGTATAAAGAGCCATGCCGTCTCGATTACATCAGACATAATAAGAACGAAATGCTCTAAAATTATACGCGTTGACTTCGTAACGGCTATACGATAATGATATAGATGAAATGGTAGTATAGGAGAAGTTAATTGGGTCGGAGATAAATTATTCAGCGCAAAAGTAACGCTCTTATTTACAGAAAAAAATCTCTCCAAGGCGGCAGTGAGAGAAAGAGAGAGAGAGGGGGGGGTCTCTCTAAATCCTGATGATGATAGTCAGAAACGCATTGTGAGGAGGTGACTTTTATCCTTTGATAAAGTAAAATATGAGCCATTAGACTCGGAAGAGGGTGAGAGGGGGGACAAAAGTAGATTTTGTTAAATGCGCGGTGCTGATTCGTTCTTCATCGGTTAGCGCCAGGTGTAAACGCATATACAGGCAATTATAATAATTATCATTAACGTTTAACTAAATGAATTACGATGCATAATCGAAAATGGTTTGGAAATTCTAGCGCGCGCTATATCTCGATTTACATTCGCAATTCTTATCACGGAAACATCTTTCGCTATACTTAAAATTACAGTGACTTTAGGTTTATTTAAACAGAGAATATTTAAACAGAGAACTGTATCTGACCAGGTAACAAATGAGTAGAAAGGAGCACGATGCCAATGTGATCGCTGTTTCCATTTATCAGATACAGTAGTTACGAATAAATAGCCTTTCAGTCTAATTCAGCAAATCTAACCGAATTTTCATTTACAGTCTTTGAAACAAGCGAGATTTTTTAACATTGCACTCTGAACATGTATATTTTCGAGCCTGTAAATTTATGAAAAAATATCACTTTCAATTACTCTCGAGCATTCAATTACTTTCTCCGTTTATTGGCAAATGAAATTGATCGATTCTTATTAAATTTAAAAAGAAACAAATCGACACCATATGCATTTTTAGCCGCAAATCTAATAAAAAAAAATATCGAAAACGAGTATCATAAAACACGCGACGAACAGGGGAGGGGGACGAAATCCCCCTTTTCTCCCACAGCGGAGCTCGTTGCATGAAAACCACACGTCGAGGGCGATCGAGGGCACCGCCCCCTCCCCCCACTCACTCCTTCCGCGCGACTCGTCCGTCACTGCGATTTTTCCACTCTCCCTCGACCTTATATACATGTGTATATACGCATATGTGTGTGTGTGTGTGTGTGTGTGTGTGTGTGTGTGTGTGTGTGTGTGTGTGTGTGTGTGTGTGTGTGTGTGTGTGTGTGTGTGTGTGTGTGTGTGTGTGTGTGTGTGTGTGTGTGTACGAGTCGGCCGCGCATATTAGCAATCGCCCGGGGGGCTCTCTTTGCAGCCGGGAGCAGGCGACGCGCGGCGCGGGCCCATGAAATCGTACACCCCGCGCGCTCTGACCGTTGGCCGCCACTATAATACTATCTCCTGCGTGGCGCACCTACGCACGTACGTGCCCGCCATCGGGGGAAGAGGGCGGTCAAGTTGGGGGGGCACCGTGGACTTTACTCGAGTTACAACATGTGCGCGAACGCGCTCGAACCGCGGGTCGCATCGACGGATATATAAAGCTGTGCGCGTGTGTATATCTATACACACTCCAGAGGGGATTAAATCAAAGGATAGAGGGGCAGGCAATACCATATATATGCGTGCACTATGAGAAATCAGCCACCCCTGGACATTAAACTATTTTTTTTATATCTGGCTGTATTACGGCTCAAACTGTTTTGCCATCCTCTCTACGATAAACGTTGCGTGATGTTTAATTCAACTGAAAGTAACGAACAGAAACTATCAAAAAAAAATTTTTTAATTTTCAATACCTTTGTCGGTCATTTTGAATTCATCAAAATAAGGCACGGTATGAAAAATACAGCAAATACAGTCAGATGCCGAAAATTGTACGCTTTCGCGTGTTTATTTGATCTTAATGATAAAATGCGCAGGACAGGGGCGACTACTTTAATAGACAATATGTCCTTAAAAATCTCGTAATTTTCGTCAAACTTTTAATCGATAGTGTTTTTATGAGAAATCCTCTGTGGGATACTTAATTTTTTTATTTCCTCGAGAGAAAAATCCAGGAATACAGATGAATTTTTTTTTATCCGCAACTATGAATGCATTGTAGATAATACTAAATAAATTATCGCTCCCAAATAATTCTGTTGATGGCGGATTCTTTTACGATACGTACCACGTGGTTGTTCATTGTTAAATCAGCCCTAGCTGTTCATTTTTTTTCATTCATACGATACCTGGTTTCGTATGGTTTTATGATGAATTTAAAATTGCCGATTCAATATAACCGATAACTTTTAACCGAAAATTTTCAATTTCTAAAAAAAAAGGAACACATGATATTTACTACTACAAAAACTAAAAATCTCACAAGGGCAAGCTGATATGACAGAATATGCGATATATATATATATATATATATATATATACCGAATATACACACATGCACATAGATATCCACCCATAACGTCCATTCAAGCGCGATAGTGAAAAAGTACCGGGGAGTGTTGAGAGAGGGTGTGGCGGAGAGTGCGGCTTTCAGGAGTCAGAAATCGGTCGAGATTCGCGTCGATCAGACACCCCTCCAATCTTCCCTCTCTCACCTCCCACCCCCCCCCTCATCGCAATCGCGATCGCCTCTCCGCGCGAGCGCCGCCTCTGGTGGAGAGATGAGGTTACAATGGTGCGACGGTGGCCGGGTGGGCGTTGGTAGGAGGGATGGGAGGGTGGCTTACGGGATTTCGTGGTTAAAATTGATCGTCCTGGGAAAAACCGTTTCTATGATATGGCCGCGGACGGTGAGCGGGGGAGGGTGGGAAAGGGGCGAGGGAAAGAAAGAGATGGATTATTTGAAGAGCCGCAAGATCGGGGCGGAAGATCGAATCGAGAGTGATTTATTCGCTTGCAGGCGGAAAGAGCCGGGAGACCCGCGATACATAAAATCGATAGTAATCCTTGCGCTCTGCATATATAATCGTTCTTATATATATATATATATATATATATATATATATATATATATATATATATATGTATGTATGTATGTATTTATGTATGGATATATGTATGTATTCAATCTTAATGCACGAGTTAGGTTACGCGCGGATATAAAGTGTATAAATATATAGATTGTTTTTATATAAAATACTCAATGGCCAGATAACAGTCAACTTCCATGTTTATAATTCGCTCGAATCGGGAGAAACGTGCAAAAGTTAGCTAACAGGAATCGGATTTATTTCACTTCGAGCACTCTAATATAACGTGTATTTTAAGTAAAAAAAAAATCCATTCGAAGTATATGGGCTCGAGTAAAAAACAAAAGCCTCTTGTCGAGATAATCCATTCAGGTGATCTAAGGAAGTTTAAAGATTCCTGTAAGAGGCAGAATTTAGTCCTGAATCGCTGAAAAAAAAAACAATGAGAGGATATTCTCGTTCTTCAAACAACTGCTCCTTCGTCCGTACACTTGCTCCTTTCTTCGGATCTCAGTAATTTGCCTTGGAAAAAATCATGCGCCCAGGGCAGAAGGGGCGTCGAGGGTTAATTAATTATCCTCTCTTTTACTCTCACTCTCCTTATCTCCACCTCTCTTCCCCAAACTCGGTTCACGATTTTTAAGATTATTCGTCTTCTCACTCCTGTCGTTTCTGGTGCTGAAATTTTTCTATCTATATATATCAAGATTATATACACTTTAGGGGGCCTGAGAGGCGAGTATTTCACAACCCTTTTGTACACGACTATTTAACCTTCGACTCTCTGCCCTCTCTCAATCTCTCTCCCTCTTTCGACCCGAGAATCGTGTTGGTACCCTACATATTCTAAAGATCCGGAGGAGAGCAGAGGGCAGAAGAAGACGATCTGAGGCAGAACAATTAAAAAAGCAGTCTTAGCATTTTCGTGCCCCGAGAGGGAAATAAAAATTGTCCTTATATACCCGGATACAATGTAAGAAAAGAGAAGCGAGCCCGCATGTAGATTGGACGAAAGAACTTATGGAACGATCTATAGATACAGTGACGGAGAGAAAGAGAGAGAAAGAAAGAGAGAGGAGGGCGGAAAGGAATAAGAAGGGACAAAAATTAATCGTTAAAAGTGCCGCTTTCTTTCCTTTTCCTCTCTCGGCGGTGTGTCTCCAACTTAGCACTCGACCTTCTTATATATATATATATATATATATATATATATATATATATATATATATATATATATATATATGACACACATACACATAATAGACACAGACAAAATTAGCGAGGTGACGGTGCTCAGTGCGCGAGCGCGCCGACTGCTACTATAGAGAGCAGCCTGACATTTTTCCCAAAGCTTATACTTACGAGGCACGTATTGTATATTATATATATATATATATATATATATATATATATATATATATAGATGGCGTTATATTGCCCGTGTGCACTAAGTGCAAGAGAGATGTCGAGCATTAAAAGGACGCGGATGACACGGGTCGGACGTGATGTTTTAACGGGCGAAGAAGAGAACGTTCGACTCCGCTCCACCCCCCCCCGCTCCGCTAGACAATGACATTTTTTTTCTTTCTATATCTATGTACCTCTTGTTTCGCGAAAGATCCGTGGCACACAATGGCGCTTCTCCAGCTATTTTAAGCATTTCGACTTTCCTACAACTGTAAGCGAGGCCCGCCAATGATCTTTTACGCAAGAGTCTTATTGATTTCGTAATGGTCGTTAAAGTGCTGTACGGGTCTGTTTTTGTAATTGTAAATAGTATTCCTTGTCGGTGTGCAATAGTACACATATGAAATCAGTCGATAAATTCACGCGCACTGGATAAACCGTCTTCATGAATGAAATTGGGATTTAACGTCGGCCCATCAAGTCGTGGATGAAGCAGCAAAGGCAAGGCGTTCTCCCTATATGCAGTGATCAAACAAGTAGCGATCGATAACTACGAATAACATATTCGTCGAGCATCGATACAAAAAGTGTTCAAAACAAAAGGTTACAGAGTTCTATGAATTATTTAACCAATCGCATTATCACTGGCCATTATATTAATTTTGAGATTGGTTTGAAAGACAACTTTTGTTAATTCAATGGGGACCACGTGTGGAGTTTGTTGGCCACACAAATCGTCTAAATCTTACTTTTTTGTTTGATATTTTAGAAATCGACCTTTAAATGAGCTTAAATTCATACGAATGCCAAGCGAATGGTCGTCAAGATTTCTTTCAGCCAAAATAACTTTCATCTGAAACCTTTTCGGTGAGCATTATATTCGCTAGATCTTTCACATGTCAACGGAGAATAAACTATGATTAGTTAACATGAGCGGCAAGTGATATACCGTCTAACCAAAATATGCTTCGCGCTCTACTCAATTCCGGGATCTTAATGATGGAATTTCTATTCGAAAAACTTTATGGTCCACCTCAGAGTTATCATTTAATTCAGGGGATCAAGCCCTACAACTGCTATAAGCGCCAATTTCCGAAATATTGCGATTCCTGGAACGTTACAATCTTGGGAAGCGTTTACTTTTTTGTTACATCTTCGACGTCCCTGCAATTTCCGAAACAGTTTCGAAACCTTACGTAATTAAAGGCATTTTGCCCGTGACGAATAAGAAGAATGAATGGAAACAATAACGCACGCAGTGACGCAGCGAGCACGTAATCTCACGAGGTTTGCTGGCTTCGATAACCGAGCGAAATGCTATACGTAAAAGTGGCACACAGTTCAATATAATGTAATTCATTTTGCAAATTACGCGCCCTTCCAACCGTGCGAGGCTTTACATTTTCTGCCTATGCGCA
The DNA here is from genome assembly GCA_018907035.1 of Sycobia sp. Sy_11. Classification (NCBI taxonomy): domain Eukaryota; kingdom Metazoa; phylum Arthropoda; class Insecta; order Hymenoptera; family Epichrysomallidae; genus Sycobia; species Sycobia sp. Sy_11. The sequence goes on along the minus strand of JACCIC010000179.1, from coordinate 751,295 downwards.
GCCACTCGACGTTCTACTCGTTCCTCATCCATATTTCCAGTCTTTTCGTTATTTTTTCAATTCCAGTGGCTTGAAGCAGAGGATCGTCTTACGTCCAGGATGCACACCGAATCTTCGAGCGGCCCTTTTCGCATATATGCATATATATATATATATATATATATATATATATATATATATATATTTCTCATCGGTGTAGGCAATGCGGCAGCGCCCCCCTCCCGCCCAGCATAAACTCACAAAGTTAAAGGAGGTCGGGTAGAGAGTCGTAAAATTTTACGGTCGGGATATATCGTGAGCTTGACGACTCGATTTAATTGTCGATCAAACGGTTACTGTAAGAGCCGAATTGCAGCAACGAGGACACCGTGGTACCTCTCGGATCCGGGAGGATGAGGAAACTTACGAATTTCATTTTGATATGTATTTTATGTAACTCGTCCAATCAATGAGATGGAGATGCGGTAAGATTATGGTTTTGAGGGCCACAGTAGTTTATTGAGAATCATTTAATTTGACGAAAAGCGTAACGAACGAAGAAAACTAATATACGATTATTATTGCATCTGAATGATGCATCCATATAAAGACTTCCTTCTTTTAATCGACATTCGTTGCTTTATCTCCAGGCCATCATATAGGCTACCATGAGTTCGGCCCTTCAAAAATCTTCCAACTTATTTGTTTAGTATTTGTCTTGACATTTATCGGAGTTCCTGCACTGAAAAAAGAATTTTCTGACATCAAGCAAATAGTTACTTATAATTTTCTGAAATTCAGAAAATATTCAATAGATTTAAGAAGACGTGGCTTGATTTAAGTGGACGCTTTTTGCATCAAGTAAATATTTCTTTAATTTAAGAAAATAATTTACATGGTGCAAAACAAGAAAATATATACTAGTAAGATATAACTACAAGAGATATTTTCTCGAAACAATTAAAAATTCAAGACCACGTATTATCGGGATTTTTCATAAATCGATCATTGAACCATGATCTCCTTCTCGAGATTTAGTAAAATTTTAGCGGCAATCTCGTCGGCTGACTCCGAGACATGGTGCGCGCTTAATAAGCCTAATCGCGCCGTCCTATAGATTAGGTTGAATACCCCCACCCCCATCGCCGTTGCCGCGCAACGATGAATAAAGCATTCGCGCGCCATCGCCATTAGCCCGATCGAAAGCCCCCCTTTTAAAATAAGCTCGCGGTATGAGCGTTCGAGAGCGTAATCCTCCCCCGTGCGCGGAATACGAGATCGCGAGCGCGCGCTCGCGCAAAATAACGACCGGAACCGATGACGTTAGCTCATTAGCGCACAGATATATGCGGAGCAAGAGGGAATCGTTTTAGAGTCCTGGTACACACGTACAGTGGCACACGCGCAAATCAATCCGGGGCGATTCTCTCTTTCTCGCGTATAAATTTGCCACTCGCGTCCTCGATTCGATAAATATAAAAATCTCGCGAGCTGTCTCTCTCTCTCTCTGTCTCTCTCTCCAAGCTCCGACCCAAGCTTATCGAATTCTACATGGAGCTTGAGAGATGTGGCGGGATGAGGAGGAAGACGCGGGTGGGGGCATAACAGGTTTCCAATTACGGAATACTACTATAGCACTGCTACTGGCAAACGCGGATTTATCATCGCGATGACAATGGCGACTTATCAGCCAGATTTAGATTAGATTAGATTATATATATATATATATATATATATATATATATATATATATATATACACAATACACACACATACATACATACATACATATATGGCTTTTAGCTATTTCCTATGGCAGTATTGAGCGGTGAATTCGTCGGTGCGGTCGGTGCGGTAGATATAAGATAGATGCACGCGCTGCGAAACTGCGCCAGGATTAAAATCCTTAGTGTATGTAGACAGACAATCCATTGCCTTGAGTAACTACATAGCATGATTATATATAGATAAATAGAGAGAGAGAGAGAGAGAGAGAGGCCAAGCGAGCGATCGAGTTTGATTAAGTTTTGGGGAGGGTGGCGATGAGTGAGTATATTTCCTATACGCTCGGCTAATCTTGATTAATCTTTAATATTATGAGGAGTAGTCGATCCGCCAAGTGCGGTAAACATTATCCGAATAAGCGTTTGATTAAAAGAGACGAAACAATAAAGAAAATTTGTAATTTTTTTAACTTCTGTATTTATATCTATAAATGTTCACTTATCATCCTGAAAAATAGAAATTCCTATTGTGGTGCCATTGCTATTGTTGCGCTTTAAAATCACAAGCATGAGATTTCATTAGAAAAACGTGGCAGTTCACATTGAAATAGCATTCGCGCTCAAGATTAACCATCGAATCCATGTGTCTCATTGTGAAGTCCGAGAGGCTGAAAAAAAAGGTTATGTACAGTGAACGTAAATAAACCGGTACCCGCAAACCGTTAACGAATTAAGCGCCTTCAACGTCGAGTTCATCCAGCGAGAATCCATCTCACGTCGATTCGGCCGTTCTCATCGCGAAAGCCCATGAATCCCATCGTTGGACGGGGCCTCTCTGTCGCGACGGTAGCGCCCCCGTGACCTCGGCTCAGCCGGCCGTTGTGAACAAACGGGGGGAGGGGGGAAGCCTACATTTCAGAACCGTTGCGTAACACACACTTTTATAACAGATATTCAATTGTCTATGGTTTCTATCGCAGGACTTCGATTCTAATCTCGAGAATCGCGCTTTTGAAGTAGAGTATGGTTTATTTTTGATTTTTTTTTTTATACATAAGAAACCAAATTGTCTCGCGGAAAACCGGAAAAAGCGGGCGATACGTACATTGGAATTTTGTACGGCACGTAAATGAAGATATTGATAAAAAAAAAAACAAACGTGTTTTTAAACGATAAAAACACACTCGTTATAATCGAATTCAAGACGACGAGCGAGGTAAAAAAAAAAAAAAAAACTCGGCTCTTTTAAAAAAAAATTGCCAGACCGTGCCCGATACGGCGAGCGATCGTATTTTTACTCTCGCCCCGATCCGAAATCCCGGGGCGTGTATATCCGAGCGCGCCCGGCCCGCGGAGAACGCAAATAAAAAGTCCCGGGAGAATCGTCCCCTCCGCGCCCCATTCGCAAACAGAACTTATGAGCGCGCCCACGGCTTCGCCCCCGCCCCACCCCCGACGGCGTCGACGATAGACCGCGATAAATCAATCCCCGCTATCAGGAACCCGGAGTGTGCGCCCAGCGAGCAACCCGCGAGAGCTCTCCCCCCCCCCTTATCCCGCGGAATGCAGCGCGCACCCGGCGTATTAAATGGTACTCGAGATCCTCTCCTGCTCTATATCTCCGCGCCTATCTTGGCGGAGGCGAATTCGCTGCCCAAAAAATGATAAATTTCTCTCTCTCCTCTCTCTCTCTCTCTCTCTCTCTCTCTCTCTCTCTCTCTCTCTCTCTCTCTGCCATATAGATGTGTATATACAAACACCGCGAAATAAAATGAAATATAGAGCCGAGAGTAATATTAAAATAGAAAATAAAAAGAGAATAATAATAAAAAGAAGAAAGAGAAGGAGCGAAACACGAGTTTGCGAAACATCGAGAAGAGCCATCGGCGCGTAATTGCGCGCGACACGACATAGGTTTGCACACACGAGCACGGGCTGGCTACTCTTGCATATACGCGTATATACGACAACCGTAATAATAAAAAAGAAAACGAGGAAACTCACCGGAGAGAGCTTTTATTTCTTTTTCTTTTTCTTTTTTTTGTTAAGCGCGTGCACGCGCATACACACACACACGCACACACACACGCACACACACACACACAAAAGCTTCGTGTGTCTTTCTCTTTTCCTTCCCTCCATATACGTTTTCGCGCACGGGGCTGGCGGTGAGGGGGGAGAGCTAGAGGCAGAAACCAAAAAAAAAAAAAAAAAAAAAAATAGCATCGCTCGGAAAATTGCGTTAGTTATGTACCACTGTGCGCGCGCGTTCGCTCGCTATTTTTTGTCATTTGTTTTTCAATCCCTCTCGCTCTCTTCTTTGTACCCACTCCCCACCGGCCGACCCGAGTGTATTTCTTGCCGCTTGCGAAATCGGGTTAAATAATTATTGTATTTCATATACGTCGCGCGCGCTCGCTTCTCTTTTTACCCTTGCGCGGTCTATGCCTCGCCTCCCCCCCCCCCATACCACCCCCTCCCCGCACCGTCCCGCCGAGCCAGACCACGCGAGCGCGCGACGTCGATTTAATTTGCGGCGCGCGCTATTTGCCGTCTTGTTTGCTTTATGGATTAAAGCGAAAATGGAAGGTTGATCGAAGGCCGTAAGCGCGTTATGGCTCCCCCCCCTCCCTCCCAACGCTCCGCTCCACGCACACATCCCTCTCCTTTCTTTTTACATATTAATTGAATCCGCGCGTAGTATATACACATATATACATACGCGTTTCCAATTGAGCACATCGGGTTATTTTAATTAAAATGTCGTACGAGCATAAGCGCTGATCGTACGAAAGGCGTCATGCTGTCCCTGTGTCAGATATACATACATACATATATATATATATATATATATATATATATATATATATATATATATGTATGCATGCATGCATGCATGCATGCTTTTGTGTATCTATGAATGTATGATTTTATATAATATATAGAACGAAAAAACTATCGATTGCCTCTGCGGCGGTCGGACGTCTGTTTATCCGCGAATCTAACGATTTTACGCAAGCGCTTGAAACAATCGTCCCGAGTCTTTTTTTTTCGATGCCTGCGGATTTTTTTTTTTATCCATTGAGTCCATTAGCGGATGAGCAGGGCGATTTCTTTTTCACGTTTGATCGAAATATTTAATCAAAAGTACCCCCTTAAATTCGGACGATCGCAACGAAACTTTTATTTCAATTGAATCTTTCGAACCCCTCGCCGCCAACATTTACACGAGAGAGGTCCGTTCCGAAATTAGTGAAACAGTCGATTTTTCACGAATAACTCGACGCCTCGTATCCCGATGTTTACGCGGTGAAAATGAAAAGGACACACCGCGCATCAACAATGGGGAATGTTCGCGGTGTTGGCACGAAGAATTTTGCTGTTTTGATTTAACGGTGAGCCGATTATTACCGATTTACATCGAGCGAGTAAAGCGCCATCCGTACGAGGTGCCGCTCGCGAGTACACGTAGAAAATCCCCAAGATCGCGCACACGTTGCTTTAGTCGATGTGAGTAGTAAATTGGTTGGATGAGTTTGCCTTATTATTACGACGTGATCGAAACACTTTTGACGAACTTTCATTTTACATAGTTTTCTGATGTTTTCAATGTTATATATATATATTTTTTTTTATAACACATTTACGTAGCGATGTTATTTCTAGAAACTTTTCCTCTCTTAAACTCCTATTTAGCCAAGATGAGTTCGCCATCGGAGCACTGGACATAGCCTTTAAAATTTTCGACATTTTCATCATTCACTCGACAAATACATCGAACACATCGTTCGACCAAAAATATTTCTGATTATCGTAATGACAGCATAATGCATAGGAAAAAGGTTTTGGGGGACTTTCTGAAATTAACCACACACATCTTTATCGACTGTGTAAAATCAGCTTTGACGCGAGAAACAAGTTCGACGTATTGGAAGAAAAAAAAATTACCAACTGCTTATCGAGTAAATTTTCCAATTCTTTCGTACGCGCAGGCCGCGTAAAAATTGTGCAGCTAAAGGTATTTAAACAACGCGCCGTCGGAATCTCAATATTTGTAAATAACAAGCGGGGCAACAAAAAAAACCATCAACAAAAAACAAACTCGCAAAAAGAGAAGTTGTTCGGATACTCGAAGTGACCGACGGATCGATGTATATACAGGCTGAATAATAATTTATACACGAACGTTTCGTCCCGTCTTTTTTGTTCCCCTCGCTCTCTTCAACCGAGGATTGCGCGATCGTTTCGGACCCGCGTTGCAAGCGCCGTCCGAACGATATTATAATATATATCATATTCTCGACGCAAAACAAACAAAGATATTAAAAAAAAAAAAAGTAGAAAAAACCTCGCACCGGCCAAACAGACAATTCGTATAATTTTTCGATTTTACGCTCGAGCTTCGCGCGTCCGCAAAATCGTTGAGGGAACGAGTGGTAAAAAGAAGAGAGAGAAAAAAGCAAAGAAAAATTGTCAGAGGGTCACGTATTTGCCAATTCTCCTAACGACTATTCTGTTGCTGCTCCGCGTTTATGTTTCTCCGTTTCTCTCGCATGTACGCCACACGTGCGAATATTCGCGCTTTTCTTGCCCGCCACGATCAGTTTCATATTCGCCTTATATACATACGCATGGTAACCAGAAACTCTCGGCGAGCGTTAAATTGATCGGCGCGCGCGCACACACACACACACACACACACACTACCACTTCTACTATGCATCGGTTTCCCCCCGAACGCGTGATTATACGCGGGCAAAATGCGCAGAACGCGAAAATCGACGACCGATGCTGTGGCGAATGAGGGGTGAGGGGAGGGACTCTGAGCACTTTTCCAACCAGCCGTAATTGGATCGAAAATGATAATGGAGAAGAGAGGTGGGAGCTCCCTGTGTGGAGCTCTGAAACGGTATGTATATACATCCATACATACATACATACACGCACGCACGCACGCACGCACGCACATATGCTAGAGCGAAAAACTCGGGGCGGACCCGACTCGTTAAAACGGGGAGAGCGGGGAAGACGCGCCTCGGGAATGAAAGGACCTTTGTAATTTGTATGTTTGTTTGCGCGTTTAAGCGCAAATGAACGGGCACTACATTTAGGATATTTTCTTGGAGAACTGTTTATCGATTCTATTTGCCGTCGTTCTTGTTGTTCAGTGAAGTCGTCGAAAGAGAGCTGACCGGTATTGGGATTCGGATGATTCAAGGGGCGGCGACGGCGAAAGAGCATAGGAGGTCATACGTAAAAAATTCAATTCCGTAAGAGGAAAAACAATTTAAGAAATTACCGAGTAAAATCGAACAACGACCGTAATAATGAAACTCGAATCCGATAGAATATGGGGCGGTGATTGAGGCCTACGATGGCTCGATCCCTTGAGCGAAAGGACTGGTAACTTGGTGATTCGAGTTCAAATCCCGGTCTCGGCCGATTGTCACAGGCACCGCTGTAATAATTTACATGTGCGTTGTTTTCAAACACATCGTCGACCTTCGTCGCTGATTGGCGCCGGTATTTGGAAGCTTAAATAGAGCGACGTTAAATAACATAGAAAAAAATGGGACGGTGACGTAATGAATAATCAGACAGTTTGCTCTTAATTAATGTGCCATTGCAAAATTGATCAGAATCAAGTCGGGTAGGTTTTGTTTCCAATGCGATTCTATCAACGGACCTTGGTCTATGCGTATCAGAAGATTGCTAAAAGTCACGAGCAAAAATTTCTATCGGGCGCGAGATCAAAAATTGACAAAACCGATATCGGAATGGAGTTTCAAACACATGACTCAATGAGTAATAAAAGGAAAAGTATTTATAAATGGATGCATGTCGTCACAAGAATATTTGTTAATTCAGAAGATAGTTTCTAAGCAATCGGTAATTCTTGAATATAATTTGGAAATATTGTTGAAAACTTCATAAGTACGCGGAATATTTGATAAGATCGGGATTTTATCGTAAATTTTTGAAAATAAATTTCATCAAAGAAATTATAGGTGAATTTTTCAATTCTCGAGCAAAGACAAATTATTCACATTTCGTGGTATCGAATCTAATCTAAAATATTCTGATGAAAGCTCTTATTTATACGAACACCTTTGTTAAAGTGATAGTGAGAACTTTATATAAAAAATAAATACATTATTTTCGTGTAGTCTAAGAAAAATAATTAGTATTTTATTTCCAGCGCGATATTATTGGCATTTTTCTATAGCGCTATCGCGACTAATGAGAATAAATTTTACAACAAAACTATGCTCATCAAGTTTATTATAATTAAAAATCAATTTGAGAGCACCAAATCCATTAACGAAATCGAAATAACGCTCGTAGAATCGCAATGAATTTCTAATTCCCCTCCCTCGTCCCTCGGACACCAACGGATCTGTTAATGTCCATTTGAGCATCCGACAACCCCCGCCCCCTCACTGCCACCACCTCTTTTTCCGCGAGAGAGCAGAAAACAAAACTACGGCGATTTCACTTCGAAATCGGCCCACGCGGCTTTTCGCCCTTCCCACGGTCAGCGTCTCTTATTCGGTATGCAGCTATATGTCTGCATATATAGCGCTTTGAGGAAAGGCTCTTGTGAGATACGCGAATATACGGAACACGAACTTTCCAGCGGCAGGATCGGCGCGCGCGCCCGGGCGAGCATATCGGACGAAAACGGAGCGAGACGGGCGACGGCGCTCGGTGGCTGCTGCAGAGTCGGAAAGCGAGATAGAGACAGACAGAGACAGAAAGAGAGAGAGAGAGAGAGAGAAGGAGAGAGTGAGATGCAAGAGCAATTATGCACGTTTTCCGTATGGTACGAAGCACCCAGCCATACTCGGATCCATAAATTATTTCATGCTGCTGTGAGCCGCCGCGCGACGTTTAACGAATTATTGCGCCGAATGCGGGACAGGAGTAGGGGGAGAAAAAAAAAGAAGTCAAAAGATGAAGGGGTGGGGAACGAAAAAGTTTCCGCGCGCGAGCTCGAGAGAGATCCGTGCTCTCCGTATATGCTCCCCCCCCCCCATTTATCGGGGACTGCGATCGCATGCTCTCCTTTTTTTTTTTTAAAGTTACTTCACTCGAAGTCCGCGACGCGTCGTAGCGGTCGGCTCCATTCTTTTTCTTCTCTGTATTTCGTCCTTTAAATAGTGGAGCGACAGAGAGAGAGAGAGAGAGAGAGAGAGAGAGAGAGAGAGAGAGAGAGAGAGAGAGAGAGAGAGAGAGAGATGGATCGAGAGAGATAGCTGGTCGTCCTCGTCAAAGAGGGAGAGACAGGCAATACTCGAGTAATGACACGCGAGGTATGTATATAAATTATTCAGAGCGCTCTCGCCGGGTCGTGTTGATGCCGGCTCGACTCGCCTGTGGTCGCGTGTAATTAGTCGCGGCGGAAAGTCATATATATATGAAGACGCGCGCGCGCGAAGCCCGAGTTACGGGAGCAGCGAAATTTTTAATGCTCGTCCGAAACGTAGACTTTTATACGACGCGGTTCTATTTTCCTTTCCCTTCATCGACTCATCGACGGCCGTTAATGGTGAATGCTTTATTTTAGTGTAATTCGAAGATTTATCGTAAAAATTATTGATTTTTTTAACATACATAGTAATCTAATAATAGATATAAGATCTGATTTACAGATTCGGAAATAGTATATAGGCCGTTTACGATTATGGAATTTATCCTTTTTTCGTTTTATGAAATTGGCACAAGCTAATTACTGATCAAAATATAGAAAATACGGTGCGACCAGAAGATATTGAGGTCACTGATTCTATTTTCGCATTTAGTTTTGATCTTGCAACATTCTAAATGGGGAAAAAATAAGGATCAAGCGTGATTCAAAAGGTTAGTATCATTTTGTTTTTTTAATAAATCTTTTTACTACACATTATGAGGATTTAATAGCTGAATTGTGATGAAAGGCCAACAATAAATTGATGGTAATTTAGCTGACGTTGAAGAAACAGTCCTAGTAGTCAATAGTTGTCGTATTATATTAGAAATTTTGAATACAAAATTAGTTGTCAGACGATTTTTATAAAAAATGGAATAATAATATTAATAAAGGTTTGCCTTCATTTTGAAATGGCCATTTTGTAATCGAAATGCATGAGTCTACCTACACGTGTGTTATCAATACTTCGTTAGCATCAAAGTACCAAAAAAATGTTCTATGACAATGTTCATCGAAATCGGTGAACAATGGAGAAAGACCAGGAAATAGTTATATTTATAGTACAGAATACCATCGATTCAGCAATTAAAAAAAAAAAAGATTACCAGGATCGAAGGATAAGACATTGCTGTCCAAATGCAAAAATCGTAAAAGTACAATTAGTTAATTTTAATTTCTATTCTAGGTGCACAGGTGTAGAACGCCAAAGAGATGGAATTCATTCGATTCTAAACCGAATAATCTCTATATTCTCCCAATTAATGCATTCGTCGATAATCGCAAGAGGTACTCAAACTGGAGAGAGACAGAGAGAGAAAAAGGGGATGAGGAGTGGAAAATGCAATCAAACGAACTCGAAGCTTCGGCGGTATGCTAGCTGGTTGGGAAAGGGGAAAGGGCTTATCAATCGGTCGTTCGTCCGCGGTACATTGTGAGGCGGGAGGGGGAGAGAGAGAGAGAGAGAGAGAGAGAGAAATTATTGTCAAAGTACTTGCGCTCGTATATTATAGTGGCGTGGGTTCCTATAGCGGAACGACACTCTTCCTATATATATATATATATATATATATATATATATATATATATATATATAATACATAAGCGAAACTTTTGAAGAGCCCTCTGTCCCGTGGCCCGACGTCGTGGGGTTTCTGATTGAATGATTGCGCCATAGTCGGGAAACTCTGGTTTCAAGGGTCACCCCCACTCTCTCTCTCCACCAATCAACAGCCTCACCAGCAAAGAGACATACCACGTTACCTATCCGCTTTCACTGCTATATACACGCGCCCATACACACAAATGCACAACATATGCGCGCCATATAGAGCCCCGGGTCCTTACTTTGCGTATGTACAACGTACCATGTGAAGGGGGAGGGGGGAGCGGATTTGTGACGTACGAGAGAATGTGGAAAATTTATTGGCTGTATATGCAAGAGATACGCTGCGTTAGTTGCGCGGTATCGCTGATTAAAATTCCGTATATACACCGATACTCCTGCAAATCGTCGAATTTAAATCGGATTCCTATGTGTGTATTCATATATCTGCAGAAGCAAACAAAATACAGAAAGTCTCGATGGATGTTCTAGAGTCGAGATTGCAGATTCTTGACGTTGATTTATTGCCATTTTTGCCTGACTATTATTTTGATTAGATTCTGATGTTCCTATAAAAAAAAAAAAAAAACAAGAAACATTAATAAGCATACAAGGAAATACCAATAAGTAACTGTGGTTTCAGCAAGGACAAACAAAGTTTCAACTCATGAATTTTTCTTTTCCTTTCTTTTCATCAAATAAACTTTTTATAGGGACAATACATTACGAGTTTTTTTCTTCCAAATTTCCGATCACCTTTTTCTGAAGTCTCAAAACAATCAAATTTATAAAAAACTTTTTGAAATAAGCCTCTGTCTTAGCAATGACCTCTCCGTTTAGAACTGATTTTCCTCCTTCGAGTCACGTCTACCTATTCTGAGGAACATAATTTTTCTGATTGTCGTGAAGAATTTTCATTCTCTTTCCATTTACTACAAAATCGACGCAGTAACCGTACTGACGGTATGTTCTCCTGATTTGTACTGCCCTTCTTTAAAAAGTCACATTATGAGTCTCCCTTAGAATACCAAAAAGTTGTAAACGAGGCGTTTGCGTTCGATTGGTGTGCCTTGGCATGTTTTGGAATAGATTTGTCTCTTTTTTTTTTTTTTTTTTTTTATTATTCCTTTGTCTTTGGAGTAAATAGTCATCACAGTATTTTTGAACCCGCATTAGCCAAAAATTATTGTATTATAACTTGTTTACGATGTTCTCCCCCCATGTTATCCTCAAAAGGACATCGGAAGTTCAAGTGTTCTTTGAAGTGAAAAATACTAGACGGCTTAATTACTTATAATTATTATTTTACAATTGGCATAAACCCTGAATGGAACCCAGAAGTACCACATTCAGCTTTGCTGTATTATCACTTCAGGCGTATGTTTACATACGTCGGTAAATAAAAATGGTTGTTTTATTATAAAAACTATCGTGTTCAGTAACTTATATTGAAGGCTCTAAAAATTATCAAATCTAATCAGCATGATCCTCGTATGAATGATTTTGCAATTTTGGCACAGCATTGTCGGAAAATTGGAAGTTTCTGTCAGAAACGTTACCCTGTATTAAAGCCACCCTCGGTATTATTATTATACGTAAAATATAAAAATTTTCCTTATCAATGAACTTAATAAAAAAAAGTTCGAGCCTTAATGATAATGTATCAATTAGAAAACTGTTGGTATCGATATAAAGTCAAAGAATGCCAATAGTATCATGATTCACAAATATTTCGATGATCGGAAGATGAAATTTTGTAAGAAGAAGATTTCCGTGCTGAACTCCTCAGTAATGCAACGTGGCAAGTCTCATTAGAAAGCATTTATGCCATACTTTAGTTAAACAAAGAAAACAGGTTTTAACAACGAAAATTAAATTTGCTCAACCAGGCTTTCACTTAATTCAGCAATAGGAGAATAATCTTTTTAGTACAAAGAATTGCAATTAGAAGAAGCTTGAACCGGATTTGCAATGTATATTTAACAGGCAAATTTTGGTGATAGAAATTTAGTACGGAACATATTCAAGACTACATAATTTGAACGACAAAAACCAATTAAAACACATGGATTTTCTTTCCAATCATTAATCTATAATTCCGAAACAGACAAAACATAACATTATCCAAAACCTGTATGTCGTACATATATCGGGATCTGAGCAAGTCCAATTTTTTCCCCCAGTGGCAGTACAACTATAGCATTTAAGAGATGCAACACCCAGCTATAACCTATATACTGCTCTAAAAGGAGATCACTCTTTGCTACCATTCGTGTTTGGGAATATAACCAGCTGGCTCCCATCGCGCGCGCGCGAGAAAGAGAGAGAGAGAGAGAGAGAGAGAGTCCTCGTAGTTGTGTGCGAATGCGAAAGGCCGCTCCGCGTTCCCATTCATACTCTCCGCCGCGTAGTACACGCACACTTATCGGATCGCGGCCTCTCTCTCCCTCTCGCTCTGTGGCCGCAGCCGGCTCTGTCGCAAGGTCGCATGCGGGGATAAGGCGCGCAACAGCGCCTGCTCTCTCTCTCTCTCTCTCTCTCTCTCTCTCTCTCTCTCTCTCTGCTCGCTCTAGCTCTCTCGTTCCTTCCTCGTCCACGTTCATTTATCGTATAACGCTGGGGTTAAGCGTGCGCGCCTCTCATTCAGGAACTGTATATGCGCGCGTGGGTGACGCGCGGCTGCTGCCGGCCCGCAGTCGATGGCCTCCGCGACGCGGCTCCCATTGAGAGAGCTTCGCACTATCTCTCCTTTTCTACCTCAATCTCTTTCCCTCACTCTCCTCTCTCTCTCTCTCTCTCTCTCTCTCTCTCTCTCTCTCTCTCTCCCGGTTTTCTCTATCTTTCGCCTCATACATACACACGAGGATAGCATCGACAAACCACGCGGAGATATTCGCGAGTAAATGCGTGCTCCAGATTTCTGCAGGAAAGTGGATATAGAGGATGATCGTCCCACAGCGTTTGTTATGGAGAGTTAAATGCGAAATTTGCTCAAAGGATACTTGGTTTGGTGAATATATATATATTTGATTTGTACGGTGTGAGTAAACTCGCTTGTGAGTTTACCTTTTTTTGAATTACATATAAAGATTCAGAAGAAGAATTCTTAAATAAAATTTAATTATTTACCTGGCGAAGTTGTCCTCTTATTTATCTTTGTTTTTACTTCAGACTCATATACGATTGCCAATCGTATTTTAAACTTAAGAGTCTTATAAGCTCAACACTATGAACCAGGGACGCTAACGAAAGATACAAAATCCAAATCTACATACCTGAAAAACAAAAATGATGTGGATT